>JAOBRD020433768.1:0-18607 GCA_027575215.2 Hydrozoanthus sils | reverse complement strand
TAGATAGATAGATAGATAGATAGATAGATAGATAGATAGATAGATAGATAGATAGATAGATAGATAGATAGACAGATCGATAGATAGATAGATAGATAGATAGATAGATAGATAGATAGTTAGATTTTCATAAGAACCTATTAGGCCCAGAATTTTCAAACTCCTAATTTTACAGAAATGGAGGCATAGATAAAAAAACCCAGAACCCTAAGAATCTAAGTAGCCTAAGATCTTACTAAATACCATTTCAATAAGAACCTTATTAGGCTAAGTTGGAAAAACTTAGGTTCTTATATGCGGGTATTGTAACTCGGAGCAACTCGCCCAAAGAAGGTCATCCTCATTTAAAATCGATTAATCTGTTTTTGTGTATCGCTGAGTCTTAAATTGTGTATCCTCGGTTCACTCTTATTCTACACTCTTTCTTATAAGAAAGCCAACTTTTCGACTTAGGCTGAACGTTCATAAATATTTTCGGGATATCAGCCTCAAAAGAACTGGAATTTGGTAAATGAAAAAACGTGATGTAAAATTGTTATCTGCGAGCTTTAGTTAAGAAGCCCTTTAGTCAAGAAGCAAATTTTTAATAACACTGTAAAGTATGTTTGCAATAAGGTATCATCATAAATAAATGTTCTTCACCTTTAATTTCTCAGCCTCGGCATGTTCTTAACATATTCTTAAATTTTTGGTGATTTTCAGCCTCATGTTCTTATAAAAAAAGGTTCTTATAAAAAGAGTGTAGTTATAGTGTAGTCCTGTTTTTCGAGCAATTCCTTAAAAAATCTTGTTCTTGAAGACGCGTTCAGAATTTGGAGCTAGGAAATTTTTGTTTAAAGCAAAGTTTTTGGTGTTCACTAGTTACCACTGCGAATGCACACGCTTTTTTATGAGAACCAGTAACTTTCAACTGAAGATGGGTTGTTCTTAAGGCTGGAGTACACCTAAACTTTGTTGGATAGTGAGGAGGTTGAAAAAGGTATTTGAATAAGAAGAATATTGCATGAGTAAAATCAGCAAACCGTTCCCTCTGGCAAAGGGCTAGTGCAGCTTTGGTTTGAAAACGGTTTGGCGAATTTACATCAAGTATTAACTTCAAAATTAATTTTTAAAATTCCCAAAAAATCACCAAATTCAAAATTCTCTTTAAAACTACCAATCTTCAAGAAAAAAAAAAATACTACTCAAAATTCGTCCAAAAATTTTAAAATATTCGAGCTGACTATCCATCATGCCACCTGTGTTTTAAGCAGAGCGATTTCAGTTTGTAGGTTCGAACCATGGACGGAGATATCGGAAGAAACAATAGGAAAAGTGGCCACAAAGCGCGAATTAGGTGTACTCCCGCCTTAAACTTTACAGCATTTTCAGCCTTAAGTTGTTCTTTAATAAATTATTCTTGTTTCCTGATTTTTCTAAGAGAAAAGAGCGGTTAGGAATGTTGTTACAAACTAACATTCACACTTCAAGTGCAAAAATTTTCAGCCTAGTAATTGTTCTTAACTTGCTCTTGTAAATTTTGTATAACAAATTGTGTCCTCATTGGTCATTTCTTAATTTATGATTTGCTCTCGAGTTATTTACAGATTTTTCTTAAAACAGATTGTTTTTTCAATTCAGATATCAATCTATGTTACACGCGACTAAAGAGTAAAGTAGAATCTGCCTAAAACTGCTTTACTGCATCACGCATTACGTTTTTTCCCGATACACAATATTGGGTTTTGATTAATTGCGGTTGGGTATCGAAATGAGCAGCTTTTGAACATCTTCTCTTAATAAACAAATTTACTCGTTTTGAAAAACATTTGTGAAATTGCAGCTTGTTATTTCAGATATTAAAAAAAACTCGATAGAAAACAACCATTAAAATTCCTCAGATATTGTAAATCATTTTGCTGGAAGCATCCGCGTCCCCAATTAGACAAAAAACATATAGAGTTGTCAAAAATATTTGTCCTTACATAATTGATAGCTCTGTGTCCAAACACTACACGTGTTCAGTTGCTGGAACAAATATTGGCCGCGTACTAGAATCAAATCACGAACTAGTGTTTAAAGATAACATATCCTCCACACAATGGATTCTGCCTTCCGTTTCTATTGTCTTTCTGTCATAACTGACTCTTCTTTGCTCATCTTCTCAAGTGTTTTGAAGAACTTATGACAATTCCTAAGAATGTGTGGCTTTCAACTGAGCTTCGCCCACGCCACACTTGTTTTTTTCTCCTCAATTTTATTTGTTTCAAAAGTGCGATAAGAAGCACGGACAATTTCACAGGCAAATTTTTGAACAATAACGCTTTCATTTATCGAGGTAGCATTCTTTTGTCAGTTCACGCTTATGGAGTCGAACAATTGTTTTCGCGGAGATATAATAATTATTGTCTGTTTGCAGCAGACTAACAAATTATATACAGATATGTCAATATCCATTTCGTAATTACTGAAGTGGGGCGAAGAACGAGACGGAACTCTATACTTCTAAACAAAGATTATTCACAAGTAGAAAACACTGTTGACCTCTTGACTTTGATAAAGAAATGCGTGAGTGTTTAGAGACAGAATAATTACACCAAGGAACTAAGATAGTTACTTATATAACTTAGAAAGACGTTCAAATTTTGTTTCAATGCAGCATATGCCTTTTAAGTGGGAGTTAATGGTATTGTGAAGAAAGGAGATCACTGAATGAAAACTATGGTTTTGAAAATGAAGAGCAAGTTATGACCTGTGTTGATAAAACATAATGGCTCTAATAGTCGGGAACCGCCCCCTCATTTTCCACCGAGTGCCAGGTTGCTTTGTTATAGAATTAGAAATAAGATGATATCCTAGAGATTGCCCCTATCTCTGCATGGCGTGCAGCTTCGGCAAGCGCGTGCCATATCATAACACAAACCCAACACGCTAACTTATTATTTTTTTCAACGAAAAAAACTATGAGCTCAGATAAGTTATGCAACGGGAAGTAATCAAACATATTGCGTGCTGTATGCCAAAGGGGAATCCAATATTAATTAATTTGAAGTCCCTCGAAGGCGCCTCACTATATCGACTAGTTAAACAAAGCCTGCTGTCTTTTGTAGGGTCACGAAAGCCTCAATTGCTTAGATAATCCAATGAATATTGTCGTGTACACGTAATCTTTATCCAAAAGGCTAAAGGGAGAATTTCACGGTTTTGTCTAATAGTTTTCTGTAATGGTCCTTTTTTGGCCACGAAAAGATAGTATTATATTTCTTACCTACATTTGATGCAAATTAGTTAAAGGAAACAAGAACTACGAGGCCGGAAAAAGGATTTCCCTTTGTCACTCGAAAATCGAAAGCTGTTTAGGTCCTAAAATTATTTTAATGGCTTAACGAAAGGCTTAATACAACGTGGCTTTGTAGAAAATGGGTTGCGTCAAAAGGGGAGGAAAAGGCAATATTTCTCTCTCCTTTAAAGCTGGCTAATGGCTCGCTCATAGTTCTATTCATTTTCTATTTAGATATTTGCCCTTTTGGTTCTGTGACACAAGACTGCTAAATCTAATGTTTTCATTTACAACTAAGTTTATACACTCACATATACATATACTTATGATATCTAAATCTGTTGATTCAAGGACACTTTAAGAGACATATACGTAAAATACTAACTCTCGAATTTCTCTCATTTTTTGTTCAGACTAATTGCGGAAAATGATGTGCTTGTGGCTTGTAATCACTTGATACTAGTCACTGTTTACTCAAAACACAACGATATATATTAAAAATCCCGTGCGCTAGATCACGACACGATTTCATTTTGTAGTAAAACAGTCTTACAACGTTTCTCTTTCTTACCCTACTTTTCATTCCAAGTTGTACAGCAAGTTAGCTTAAAAAAGCAAATACAAATAAAAGCTCACTTTCATGAATTATTAATATATTACTTGTTTTGCAACTAAGTACACAACCATAAATTAAGAATTCAAAAGAAACACAAGTAGCGCTGGTTATTTATGATGATAATTACGTGGAAAGGCAAAAGTCTCACTCAGTTGTCTCTCAGAACTGCATGCGTATCACTATAAGTGGTTATATTTTCTTCTTTAAACTTAAAGACAATTTGTTCCGAAGTTTGACTCTATATTGCTTCAATAGTTTTGGTTCTTCGTGTAGAACCAAAGCCTTTATGCTGAACTATGACTTTCTTGACTAGTAAAGATCTCTTGTTTGATGTACCTCAAAAGGACCTTGCTTCGAGCCAAGAATGTACATACACCTTGTTAAAACTCGAATACGGTTGAAATGAAACTGAGGTCCTCACAGTCATCAGATCCATCAGTAAGCACTTATAGACAAATTATGTGCCTGTTAACTTTTGAATGAACCAAAGAGATTTTTCTTCTCCTCGTTTATTAATCAGTCTGCTATAATTTAGCACTTGTCCAACATCAAACATAAGAGGTAGAAATTGTAACACAGCTAGCTTTGTTTAAGATGACGTGTGCTAGCTGTTAGACGCCTGAAAAACCTTTGTACGGGAGTGGAACAGTACATATAGATCACCACTTGATTTAAGCACTGTTACTATAGTTGGAAAACTCGTTTTCAGAAACCGGCGCTTTAAAGCTACGTTTTTAAGTTTTAGATAGTCTGAAAACTGCACAATCACAAGAGCACCTGCAAACTATCTAAAGAGCCTTTTGTTTACCTCGAGCTTTTGTTTGTTTAACTCTGAAAAAATGTTCCAATTCTGAAAGTTGCCAGCGCCAATTTTTTTCATAAGTTTTATAGTTGTTGTGACAATAAGAGGTTAGGTAGCGGTTCTTCTTTTGAGATTTCAAATGCTGGACCAAAAGAAAGAATGTGCGACACCAAATGGCTTAACTGCATGGCTTAGGATTCAAAAGTTAGAACGAATAACAGAAGTTGTTTGTGTTTTGTCAAGAGGAGCAAAACGAAAGGCTAGTTAGAAGGGATTCGATGAATGAACCACGACTGTTTTAATGATGAGAAATATTTTTGGGCACTGCTAAAAATAATGCGTTTTTATAATCATGCACTGTAAGAAGACAGTGTCAATAATTCGTTTGTCTGATCATTCGCTCTTAGTTAATCCGCACAACAAAACTCCTTGCTCATCGACGTTTCGCAGATTGCCATTTTCCGCTTAGACAATCTGCTGTATTTGCAAAAAAGCTTGGAACTCGCGCATGTTTTGGGTGAGTGCGGCAAAACTGGAAAAACGAGCCCAAAACGTGTGGTAGAAAAAAACATTTCCTAATTGGCATGGAATACTTTAGACTTAGTGCTTAGTATAAGGTTCTAAGTCGTTATCTTTTAACGATGCTTAACGATCTCTGGGAAAGAGTGAAGGGTTGTGAATCAGAACTTCAGATCTTTATCTTTTATCAACCATTAATTTTCTGTCTAGCTGTGCAATCATTAGTTAGCAGGCACTGATGCAACTGTTTCTTTTTTTTATTCATTATCAAAGCCATACAAAGTCCACCTTGCATTTGGAGGTCTGCGACGAAAGACAGCTATCTTGTCGGGAACTGGTTTTTAATCTAAACATTTGCTGAAGCTCAATAAGCAATCAGTATCAGTATCTAACAAACACTCAGCTTTCAGTCCAAACTGCAAACTAAAATCTTCCCCCAACTATTTCCAGAGAATTCTAAAGCAACTTTATCATCAACAGCATACTTGTTAACAAACACTAACGCCTTTGTCAAAATGGAGAACCAAGTTTCTCTACAAAAGGGGTATTGAATTGTCTCTGTTTTCAACATTTTTGGGGGTTGTCTGATTGTCCGAATCTGTATCGTTTTCGATTTACTTCAAGGCTCGCCTGGAATCGCTCACAAGAAATAGTTTGCGACCATTTGATACCCAATGTGAAGGTTTTGCAGTACATAAGGCATTCGGTAAAAAGACAAGTGGCTTACTGGATTCTATCAAGCATTATAAAAAACTTAGCTCGTATTTTGACATGAATGTCAGCTAGACACAATTCTTAAGAAGACTGACAAAGCTGACCGAAAGATATGGCTTGTGTCATTACAGCACAACACGCACTTTTGGCATGCAGCTCTAAGGGCTCAATCTCGATCTATTAGTCAAGATTGCAACGTTTGTGACTTAAAGTTTATCATTCATTGTTTTGTTGCTTAAAAGCTTAGGGACCTCTATGTAATTAAGTCGGTACTCTAAAGGAACTGAACAATGCAAAAAGAGTGGATATTTGGTCATATCGACGCTACAAATGTGGTAGGTGATGATATATCGTTTGTGTGTGGGCAATGTAAAATTTAAATTCTGTGATTTCACTACACGCAGCTCTGCATGGATGCCTCTGTAGCGTTTGCTCTAATCAACCTCGTCAACATATCAATCATTTTTTTATATCTAAAAGTGCCACACAGAATGTAAATCATAGTCAAAAAGAAGAGGCTATTATCTGAAGTCTTTCACTTAGTTTTAAGATCGTTTACTGTCTATTCTGTCTTCTCGATTGACTCAAGTCTCTACTTCCGTTCGCTATTTACTACCGTATAGAGTTGCCTTTAAACGTTACCAGTAATCACTCATTTTGAGTATACTGTTATATAATTACTTCATCGTGAGAATTAATGCAGAACTTCTAAACTAAAGCTATTTATAGGAGATTGAAACTGACTTTTGTTGTTTTGGATGGAAAGCTTTAAAGGCAGGGAATGTCAAAAGAGAAATTTGACGGAGTAATGTTCGACATTTTACAGAAAGAATTATAACGATTGAGTGTTTTGTTGGTTTAGGCTAATGGTCTACATCAGTCCAGCAAGAAAATTGTTATTGAGTTTATTTACAATGAGTTCATTCGTAAATTACTGATCTCTTTCATTGTTTAGGAATGATGATCCATCTATGTTGTTAGTTATATAGAGTTATTGTGGGTAGCCATCAAATTGTACTGTCTCGAGCCTTCCTGCCTTCCTGCTTTCGGTAAGATCCCGGTACGCTGGGTCATTTGCGATTCAGTCCAAGACTGCATTTAAGTATAGGGCAATTAGCTCGCAAGATGTTACTATCAAGAAAATAGAAGTGAAAATGACATGTTCACAGTTTGTCATAACTGATTAAAACTCTGTATGGCCACTATAAGAGGTTCTAGGTTCGTTTTGGATAGAACAATCGTCATATATTATAGTTACTGTTTATATACTGTAGCTTCTTTAAAAAGTTAGATTATATTTGGGGTAATGGTTAATGCTAGTTGCCAGTTTAAACATATCTTATATAGCGGTGTCGGAAAATCAAATAAAAATAGGAAAACTTTCATAACTCGGTTTTGAATGGAAATTGCATAAATAAATTTTCTAATTCCTACCTTTGAGCAATATCACTGAGTCAGACGGTAGAATATGAATATCTAAAGACGGTTATACTTCTAAATATATCTCGCTAGAACTTCTAAACTGTCAAAATTGACAGATAATTAAAGATTGTTACGGTTGAAGAAAAGGACCTTCTATTAAAGAGGTGCATGTGTGTCATTCTTTGATAGTATTAAGACTGATTACAATTGCTAGGAATTTTACACTTTTATATCAAAAAATAAAGTAATGAAGATGTGGTTAAGGAAGTAAATTCTGCTTTCTGTCCAGAATATTCAAAAACATTTCTTGAATTTTACCTCAATACATATGGTTACACATCTCTCCCTGGCAAACGTTTCAGTTAGGATTGGTAATTCTACTCATCCCGATCAAAATTTGAATCATTCCAGCACTTTGACAACTTCTGTTATCCAGAGGTGCAAATTAGATTATAGAGAGACAACTCGGTAAACAGAAAGGATTTAGAAACTGATTGAGAAATGCTAACTAAAACAGGTCACCCTTGTTTGTATAACAAATCGGGCAAACACCGCGCGCGCCGCCTAGAAAAATCTCTTAGAGGGTATACACTGACTAAATCAGTAAAAGGTTTCACTTTCTAATCAAACTAAAAGTCAAAAATAAGGAAGCCTTTAATGATAATTCTTTTCATGTGTAGCACAAAGCAGTTTGCATATGGTAAGGTTTATTTCTTTTTTTCGATAAGCTTCTGCTTTTTCTCTTTCGATCAAAGATTACAAAATAGAAGTGACAATTTAAAATGGATTTAAATATTTAAATTACGTTTCTCACGGAACCAGTTCTTACACAGAAGCATTCTAGGCATTGGGTTTTGCTTTAACTCACATTAACTTTGCACCCATTACCAAACAGATATGTGAAAGCTGTACTCAAAGGAATAGTTTAGCTATTGTCCCCCACACTGTTTGGTAAGTTCCTCAGATACCAGCTAATTAAACTCACTGACCGGACACAGCGTGAAGAAAATCATGCAAAAGTGAAAGCTCTGATAAAGGTTGATTACGAATGGACTGTTCTATCGTAAGCTTCGCAAAGGCTGTTTTCGAAACGAATTTGGGCATAAACGATCGAACACATAACATATTTGTTTTCTTTCAAAGTTAACAGTAAGCCGATAACAATGATTGTCGCTTACTATACAAGCTTGTGAAAGATGTCAGCAAAAATTTAAAAGAGCCATCGTAGTGTAGTAGACATTCACATGCACTTTCATTCAGTTTGCAGCTTTATTGTGTTACAAAATAATTATTACTATTGAACAGCTACCAAGAGTAGAGCAGGTCTGATCGTTCAGAGCTCATACTAATTAAATTCTCAGTAGACAGACAACTGTAAACTATTAAAGAACCCTCAGAAACAAAAAAAGTAGGCATACTCCTTTGAATGAGTTCAGTGTTGAATCTACCACCAAAATGGTGATACAATATCCAACTGAGGCTAGTTTAGTTTGACTCTTATGAAGGCTTCAAGTCACGTTGAAACAACACAAGATATTAGTCACTCGCTGCCCTGGAATTCATAAAGTCGGGGAATTGAAAAGTAAAAGAAGGCTGTGACATAGAATTATGAACATATCAAAAACATTTTGTGAGTCATATGGCAAGAAAATCAAATAAAAAGAACCACTCTTGTGCGAAACGATCAATCTAAAAGAAGCAAGGCAAAAGAGGCATGATTCGTTAACAAAACTCTCAAGCAATATGTCTTCACTCTTGATCAATTTCCTGTTCAGAAAACATGTGCCCCAAGTAGATCTGAGACGGATCACATTCACAACCTCATTTTTTTCAGTTTTTCTATTTTGTGTCTTCGTTCCTAATGCAAAGGAAGGATCCGGATAATGATCTGGAACTGATCACTAAGAGATATATCTGCCCATTTTTGGTAGATGAAGAAAAAGGGAACTTGCAGATATGGTTTGGTTGTGACTGAGAGCAGAAGAGTTTGGATATACATGGTGTGAATTTGACTTACAAACACTTATTCTAAATACAAGAGCAATTAAACCGATCAATTGTTAGATTGATTGCTTCTAATCACACGTAAAAGCAGAACCTGGCTTCCTTACCAGATTAATATATGCCTGCAATGTTCTTTATGACTAACTTCATTTGTGCTTTGTATTTCACAACTCAAATGACCGTTGCTTCTTGTTTAAAATTCTCAGAGGAAAAACAAATCCCGATTCATACCACATAATCAAACATCATCCGTGTTTCTTTTTTCATACTTACAACTTTAAAAGTTTGAAAGAGCTAAACCAATTTTGAAAATCATTTCAAAGCATGCACTTGCTTAAAATTGGTCACAATTTCTATCACAGTGAAACACTGCCTAGAGGACATGTCTACTTCATATTCACAGGCAATAGTTTGTTATTAACTTCTCATTTTCCCATCACACTTAATTTTTTTGTTGTATAATTTATTCCGTTGCTTTGCTGGTTGCGGCTAAATAGTCATTACTGTATAATTGTCTGTTACAGGTTTAGAGAAGAGGCAATTCAATTTTTTGGAATATTTTCGAATTAGCGAGTGGTGCATTCAATAAGTGTAGCGGTGTTGTTTTATACGGCAACTTCCAAATCAACAAAGTGCCCTAGTTTTTCCTTGCTTGTAAAATAGGGACTATCAACATGCAACAACAAAACAACGAGAAATATTGGTGTTATCATTTGTGATTTTTAAACAGTTGACTCATCATTTAGCTGGTCTTTGAAACTATAGAAATGATTGGTGTTGTTCTTTCTACCTTTGAACAAGTTGTTGAAACCCTTTAAAGTAACCATTCATGGTTTGCCTTGAAGAGTAGAAATGATCGGTTTTGTTCAGTCTAAATTTTGTTCCAGCTGTTGAAACCTATAGAGTTGCCATTCATTTTGCTCGTCTTTAAGAGAAGAAATGATTGGTGTTATTCATTCTAACTTTTGAAACAGTTGAAGAAACCCTATAGAGTTGCCATTCATTTTGCTTGTCTTTAAGAGTAGAAATGATTGGTGTTATTCCTTTTTACTTATCTTTTGAAAGTTTTGAACCAGTGGTTGAAACCCTATAAAGTAAGTAAACAGTAAATTTTGCTGGTCTAAAGGGGAGTAACCGAATGATTGGTGTTCTTAACTTTTGAGTGAGTTTTCGTGATCATTCATCTTGTTTAATAGTCTTGAAAAGTAGCAATCACTGTTTCAACAAAATTAGAGTTAATTTAATTTAACAACTTTAACTATTAAACTTATGTCTTATAGAAAGAGTTGAAATACCATTTAATATATATAATTTCAAGGTTACTGCATAGTTAGAATTCCAACAATCACAAAATGGCGCCGGGCTTTGAAAACAGTTTTGATAGATTTTTTTTGCTGAATTTAAGGTTTTTTAATATAAACGTTTTGGTTGCCTCCAGTAGCAAGAGAGTTGCAACCGAGGCCGAAAAGGAGCTAACCTACATTTAGAGTATCTTTAGAGCAGTTCATCTTTCTTTAAATGTATTTTGATTTAATCACAGCTAAAGCAAATTGTCTCCCTTATAGATATTTTCATTTGCTGTAACAGGCAATAAAACTATATATGGACACCCTCAACTATCATCATTTTCACAATGATTTTTTCGTTGATATATGAAATTACCTTGGCTGTTTAACTATGCCTATTAACATCTATTTTTTAGTTAAAAGCGCAACTCTTATATTAGATAATTATTTTTTCTATTTTCATGAAATAGTTTCTCAAATTTTAAATATGGGTTTCTGGCTTTTATCGGTGTCTTTCTTAGTCGTCAAGGTAAGTTTGAGTATAGTCTTAAAATTGTACTCAATTGTACCTCAAGCCCAAAGAACTCAGACAACTCTTACAAAAATATACTGACACTTGTGCCTGTTGATATAAACTTAACTTTAATTGCCACAAATTGGAAGACTTGCCATCGATACTTATGTGTTAAAACCTACTTTTGTTTTCTTCATGTAACTTAACCTTCTATTACGAAAACACTATATCTTTGGTATACGGCGGTAAAGAATCAAAATGTTTAACGTATAGAAAATTTTCCCTGAATAGTAGTAAGTGAGACATTTGTTCTTGTCACTAGGCCACAGGCAAACCATGTTTTGTTAAAGGTATAAATATCTTTGCAGTCATTGAGATTCGCACTTCTACTTAAATACTCTCGCTCTTTCCATATTAGAACACCCATAGTAAGTGACAAAAATCATGAATATAGTGTTCATTTCTCAAGTTGACATCTTTATTACTATCCTGTAAACTGAATTGCCTCTAACTTGAGGCACTTGAAACTAGTCTGACCAGAAAAATAACGTTCAGTGTTATTTATAATTTGTTATGTTAAGTATTACTTTTCGTTAGAGAGTTTCCCTCTACAAGACGAGAGACGAGTAGTTGGTAGTTACTAATGACCCTGGCAGCTTGCTTAAAAGTTAGGTCACTCTTGAGAGTGTAGAAAAGACGAAAGGTTACTAAACTGCTTTGATACTGGATCGTGCACACTCATGTCCATTTTGTTTGCAATAATATTTCTGGAATATTGTTCGGGCATTTTAAAGCTTTGACCACAGTGATTTTAAGCCATTATGCGTAGTCGCTGCTAGAAGAAGTAGCTCCATAGAAGATTATTTGTTCCTACGGAAAAAGTACAGCAGGTATGTATAGAAACTGCCATTATAAAGGACACTGAACACCTTTTATCAGAACATATAGAATGTGACCTTGAGCTGCTTTCTTTAATGATAGGTCAAGCCATGATAGAGTACAGCGATGCCATATTATGCTTTTAGCAACCCTAAGTTGACCGAATGATCAAAGGCGACCAAGCATAATTGTAGCGAGAAAAACATAAAGTCTTCTTAGGCATGTTTATTTGTTCTTTCGAAAGAAAAACGTTCGTTCTAGAATCCATTGTTTACAGCAAATTGCATGTTAATTGGCGCCATCCACAAGTAGAATCGTCTGAAAAAAACTTGTTTGTGAGACATTTCCTGAAGAAGGCGGTCATTAATTATCAATCTTTAACATGTACGACAAAGGAAAACACTAATGAAGTGAAAAACGTTCTCATTATCGTTGCTAATGGCCGTGAAAACGGACAAAATTTAGTATTGCGACGCCGTTAAACGGCTTGAAACCTTTCATTTTAATATTGTTTTTATTCTGATCATGAACAAATTGATCTGTCTGATCACCAAAATATCAAGCTTTTATTCTTTACTAACTCTTAAATGTATTTATAACACTTATGCAATGCATGTCTACGAACCTTATAAACTACGAACCTCTTTGGAAATTCACTAAGTATCAGTGCTTTTTCACTCGATCGACCAAAGCTTTTCTATTTAATGATATCAAAGGTTTTCCCTTAGTTAACTTTTCAACAAGCTACTCCTCAAGACTCTTACCAAATGTGATTCGAAATCTTATTTAATGCAGTAAAACATGTGCAATTAAAGTGGACAAAGTTAAAGCGAAAGCTATTCTTGGATCTTCGGCACTAACAGTACGTAACATAAATATTTTCTTCCATCTGGAAATTAACGCAAGGCGCAATGTTTGGCCCTTTTTACTGGCTGAAAAACTTTTTTCCGTTCGTAAACATAAAAAGCAAACTATTTTTCTAATTCGAGACCTTCAGACTTGACTGAAGTGCATGTCGGAAACACGGTTCAATGGTACTTGAAAAAAAAAGGTTTGGAACTTGTAATAGATGTCGAGCAAGATAAAATGATGTCAAAATATGTTCTTGTTCATCGAACGATCAGAAGAAGGAGAAAGAAAAGAGAAATGTAATAGATAATAAGCCATGTTTTGGTCAAGTTTCCTTAACTTTAAGTTAGCGGAAGAACGTACTAATACCACTTGCTTTCATTTCTACGTGATTCATTTTGATTAGTTTTTATATTGGTATACCATATTAAATCATGGCCATTATTAGCGCACATGTAGTTGATGCCAACGTTAAGAAATTGTTCTCTCTCTAGCTTAAACTAAATATTAAGTAAAATAGATAAAAAGCTTGCTTCTGTGTACAGCAGAATGGGGTGTCTTTGTAATCATTAGCATGCAAATGTACCAGTTCTGTAGCGCTTTGGCAAAAAATTCTTATCAACAGTAAAGCCCAAGCCAATGATTTGAAACAGTTGCATCGCATGTGTATATAGTTATTATCTTTAATCTGTTGTGGAAGAAGCTAGTTGCGTGTACACCTTTAAAGCTTTATTTGACTATTTAGTGTTACAATATTGATCACTCACTCAGCTTCAGCTGCCTTTCTTTTTGAAGAATGTCTTAGTGACAATATTAGCTTTGGGAAGTATGAACGCAGCAATAACTTTTCGAAACTGTTGCGGTCAGCTTACTGCATGCATTGTACGTAAAGGTGATATCCACAACTTTTCCGTTAAACAGAAACGAATTCTTTCGAGTAAAATCAAAACAATAGCAAATGTTTTGTGATTTTTAGGTAATGTTTTATTCATTTAACAAACTCTTTTTGAGTTCTCACAAAAACAGGAACAGGTACATATTTCTTCCTCGATACTGGCCCAGTCATTTGTCGTTGACATACATAAACAATAATTTTTCTGGATACCTCAGGCTTTACATAACATCCTGTTGGTTGAAGTTAATTTCGAAACGGGAACTGAGAATATCCAATACAAAAGTGAGTTGGAGTGGACATTGAAGAAAAAAATATATGTGTCGACAATGCATGCGTCTGATTCCGTGTTGTATTTTGTTTTTGAAAGCACCCATACCGTGAAGCATTTTCTTAATTCCTACTGTGTGAACTTCAAGTAGAGCTTAATTGTTGAGACTAAAAGTGAAAGCAATTATTGTTGATTATATTTATATAGTCGTTTTCAAACCAGAATTGTATAACACATGAGTCAAAACTAATGAATAACAAACGCACCTTCTTTTATCCAGTTATGGAGTTGGTACAAAGATGAAAATCTCATCTCGTTATTTTGTTATCAGAGATATTCACAATAAACTGCAGTCATTATCTTCAGAACCGAAAAGATTTCGTATAAACCCATTTGCATTTGACTCAGCCTGTCATCCACTGGTAGCACACGGGGAATCCAGGTTTTGTTATAATTGGTTCGCTTTTTTCCACTTGCAACAGTGGTTTTCTTTAAGTCAACGCAAAAAGATACACAGTCGCTAGTCAAGCGTCTCGTGGCTAGGAGGATATGAAGTGAAAACACACGAGTTATTTAGTAATGTTCACTGTTCATTACGCACTTCACAAGCCCTGAAGCACCACCATATTATGGAAGGGCTCCTCGAAAAAGAGAATTAACTTGTATCTCTAAGTATAAAGTTCTTCAATTCTAATCCTCAACACAAGCACAAACACTCGTGTTAAGGATCTTTCTGAGAAATTAACTCACAGTATAGCCTCTGCCTAAAAGAAGAAAAGTAAGTTTTGTTCTTGCAGCACACTGAATTGATATATCTATGAACATCGACACATGTTAACTCTGATGCTCTCTTGTTAGTCGGTGTTCCTATTTCATATATATTCAATTCACTATATAATCTTTGACGTATGCAATTTTAAATCTTTGGCTCTATCTAAAACATTCAGTAAGTGTAATGTAACTTCAGGGGCATTTTTCCAGAATTACACTAAATGACCTTAATATAAGGAGAAAAAAGCTATTAAATGTAAGCTTTATTAATTGCCACATCACACGTACAGTAATTGTTATATTGTTGTTTTTGAAGTTGCCTGTTTTTATTGATCGTGAACTACCACTTTTGTAATCCTGAGAGGTATATTGCTAAACATGACACAAATAAATTACTCAACTTAGCTGGAGAATGTACTGACATTAAGTTTCGTTCCGGAACGCTCTTTAAGGCGGATTGGAAGAAAATTGCACCAAATGTCAAATACCAACAGTAGCTAGTCTCCTGGGGTTGTTAATCTTAGTAAAACACAGTCTGACATTGATTAAACATAAGCTGCTCGGAAATCGAAAACAAATTCTTTTAATTTGTTCTAATAAAGACAAGCATTAGAAATGAATGTGATTACAAGTATCCGCTAACTGAAATCTTACGTAGCTATTTCTGAAAATCAATATTTTATTACATTTAATATACAATAATGATCTACAACCCGTTTTGCCTCAAAATACCGAGACTGAATATTATTAAGGCTTCCTTATGTAATTAGTGGCTGCTCTCGTGCTTAAAACACCAAGAGTAAAAGAAGCCTGTTACAGTTATCGCTAAGACATGAATCTTCAAAGACAAAGGAATTGTACGTTAAACGTTCTGTTATTTATCATAATGGCATGCCCTAAGGGGGGCATTTCAGGGTACTTAGAATCTGTGGGGAAGGTGATGAACACCCTTGTGATTAAGGTTTTACCAATGAGCAGTGATAATATGCGAGTTGTTGGAGTGTAATGCAATTCTTAATCTTGAAAATATAGGCGATTGCTTTTTTTAGACTTTGGCAAAAAACGAATACATGTAATCAAGTGAAAAATAAGGTTTTTGTTTGTTACACGATCAAATTCATTGAATGACCTTAAAAGGACGTGAATGAGGAGGATGTAATGGTCCCGGCTCTTTTTGCATTGCTTGCTGTGCTAGACAGATAATTACGGTGGTGATGAAATCCTGTGACACGCTATGTCATCGACGTAGAAACTCTTACATTATGTTGCGTCGGTTAATACCACGTTGAAAATGAAGCAGTCACAGCCTAAAATTGGTTTAAAAAGGCAAACTTCTCCTCCCACAAATAAAATGAACGTGTAAACATCTCTATGGTGACTGCTTCTTTTTTTACAGGCAATATTTTCACGAAACGAATGTACTGTGAATGCTGGTCATTTAGCAGCAGACGAGAAGGCCAGACTCCGGCATTACTTCAGTAGAGTGACAAATAAAATGAGCTATTTGGTCTATGACAAATTCCTATATCGCCTCGTCCGTTTTTATGTTATTTCATTATATTTTTATTCGCCAAAGATTTGATTTAGGAAGACAGTGAACGGGCATCTGGCGAAACGTAAGCTGAAGAAACTAATTAGCTAACCATTCCATTCGGAGCTGCTGTGGTATATCTGAATAGTAGGATTTGTCAGTACAGAAATTCCCCTCGTGTTTGGCAGTTTAGAAAGATATTTGTACCAAAGCAGCGTTTGGGACTTTGGAATCTGACCACAGTTATCACGACTGAGAATGCTATAGTTAAATCATAGTACACAAGGTTATAAGAGGCCAGGTAGTAGATTTTCAAATATGAATTAACCAAATCAACATCTGATAAAATAAAGAAATAAAGATTTTCATGCTTGAGTTTTAAACTTAGAAAAACAATCTGTTGAATGTCTTGTAAATGTTTCATCAGGTATTACAGCCAGTAAAACAAACATAAACGGAAAACAAGGTTTCAAGGATTTAATAATCCGGGCAATAATTTGATTGCTTAAACGGCCTAACAGTTTCTTCGTGTTTTCCAAAATGATTCAAAAGCTTATCAAGAAATATTATCAGACTTGTGCCACAAGTATTTGTCTACCTTTTTCAAATCTTTTAATCCGTTATGACGCTCTCCAGAAACACTTATTTGCTTCAATAGACTGACTTTACTTAAAAACTAGCTGTAAAGTGCTTATCGTGCTGAGAAGAACAAGTTGGCCGAAAACAGACAACTCTTGTACATCGAATTTTGAAGCTAGAGTCAACATTTGTGACGAAGGTTTGTTTAACAAATTATTTTAAGAATTGACAATAGATTTATGTATAGGCGACATAATGTATCTGGAAGATTGGCTCTCGCTCTCTAAATTGTCTAAGCATTGTTTGCGTGTGGACATCCTTTGATGTTTGAAGCATGAAACGAGAAAATGTGTCATGGCCTATGGTGACAATGTAAGCATAAAAAGATGTGGTAAGAAATGTAACAGCACATGATCAGCACACACAAGAAAACTTTTTACAAATATTGAAACCTTTTTTTCTTGGAAAAAGAATGAAAGCTCTTCTTTCTAACGAATGATAATATGTTCGATTCAAGCTGTGGAAATGATTTAAATTTTTATGAAAACTTTCTTATACCCACAGTATACTTATTCAAAATTAATGTAAAGGAAACCAAGTTTTTTATTTGTCCCAGTTTTTCAAAAAAATGTCTTAAAAAATTTATTTTGTACTACAAAGTGAAAGGTCCGATTTTGTCAATTTTGTTCGCTTACAAAAAATCTATTCATCATAGTTCATTCGAGATTGTATAGCTCTATTTCGTAGAAATTTACAGTTATAAAACTGGGTCTGTTTTGGAAATCAACAGAGAATTAGGTTTTGATACCTTAAATTATTTTTTTACAAGCCTAACAGAAATCCGACTTCAGCAAGTCTCAAGACCTTAAGTAACGAGTGTTTCATATCCTATTAGACACCAAATTCAGTCGTTGCTTAGTTCCGCTTAAAATTGAGCTCCTTTTGAAAACTTCGCACGTAAATTAGGGCTCTGTATAGATTCAAAAGTGGAAAGATTTGTAGAAACAAAAGAGAGAATGTAACAATGTTGCAAAAGTCATTAAAAACCTGCAATGATGCTTTTTTCTTTCAATCCACGAGTCAGGCGTGCCAAACATACGTTCTTTTCAAAACTTTTTGCAGCCTAAAAGAAATGTTACACAGTCTTCCTTTCTCGTTCAACAACAACATACTTTCCACTTTTTTTTTAATCATGCTAAGAACCTTGTCGAGGAAACATTTTTAACTTCTTGTAAGACTCCTAATTACATTTCGGCAGTCAATCAAGTTTAATTTGCGGTGTTCTATTCAATGGCTGCCTTCAGTCTAATACAAGCTTTGCTTGAAAATTGAAGTTGATAAATACGTTCTTGCTTTTAAGCTTGCTACTAAACTTGTTTTGTAAAAAAATGAAAATAGCAAATTTTTTTGTTTCCGTGATTCAACTAACTCATAGATCTATTGGATCTAGCTAATTGCTTTACCACAGATAGCTTACCTCCACACGTTCTTCGCTATACAGGGTCAAGAAAACTTTTCATATTTATTGCAGTTTTAAGGGTTAGGTTAGGTTTAGCGTCAAGGAGCTCTAGTTACACTCATATATTTTTATTCCAAATGGGTTTAAAGGTTTTTCTCCTAGACGCACGCTGACATTGTTGTTGATATACTTTTTCAAGCATTGAGGGGAAAAAAAAAATTAATGCAAGGTAGAAAGCAC
>JAOBRD020433550.1:4149-18609 GCA_027575215.2 Hydrozoanthus sils | reverse complement strand
GCGTCATAACCGCGTCATAACCTTTGCTTGCTTGTCCAACTTGATTAGTCCAAAGGTCAGATTGCGAAACTCAGAATTGTTCATTGACGTAGGAAGAAGTTTTGCTGTATCGAGGTTAAACAACAAGACCAAGGCCAAGTTATTGTATATCCCTTAAACCATCAACTTAAGACTGTAGTAGCCGAGATAAATCAACTGTGCGACATTAGCTCCTCGGTCGTTCTGAAAAGATCAAAATCACGACATTTCGAGGTAAGGCACTAGAATCGCGTTAATAGCGAGTCGTTCAAGGTCATAAAGAATACAAAATTTCTACCGTTGTACGGCATAACGCCAAACAAGGTCAAAGTTACAGGAAAACATAAAATATAGATCGTCGTTGTATATCTTTATCGTTTTCTCGTCGATTTAACTTGAACTGCCAGGTTATAGTTGAGCAAAATAATCGTATACATCAACATAAAAAATCCATGACAATATACAGTCATTCCTGCCAACTGTTTATTTTGAAGGCTCAAAAATTACTTTGGAAAACCGACAAAAAATTTTGAGATTTAGGGTGCCGGCGTTCTCTGACGTTGACACCTTTTCGGAAAAATACTTGATGTGTTTTCTCTGTCTTCAATCTAAAACTTCATACGTCGACGATTCTGGATTACCAACTTCCTAATTGATAATTTTTCAAGTCATTGTTTCTACTCACACATGCAACGAACAATTTTTTAACAAATCTAAAGGTTTCGAATTACTTGTCGTCTTGTGTGTATAAAATGTACTGATACAATATTGTATATGTTTTAGTGTCTTATTTCCATCTTACTTATTGTTTTATTTTTAAATTTGAAAAGTTGGAAGTTCTGCATTCACTTTATGATAACGTAAATAATGGTAATTAGCTTTAATATCCAAAATAACTTGTCATTTCATCTATGACGCTGTGGAACAAGCGGAATGACTATGTTGACGCTACAGCGATTAAATATTTTAAAAGACTGATCAAATCAAAAGTAAAGTGAGAAACCGCATGAAAACATGTTGATATTGTTTCTCTAAACAAACTTAAAAATATCGGCTGTTTATCTGGTCATTGAAAAAGAGAGGGAGTTCCTAATATTTCTCTGCAGGTAAATGATAAAGCACCTTATGTCAAATTTCAATTAGACAAAAGCAACGTGCGAGCCCCGAAGGGCAAGCAGCGTAATTTAAGATTCCCCGTGCGTCTCTCGAATGCCATGTTGGTTTGGGATTTCCATTGGTCGACCGGTCGACCGGTTATTAATATTGACTATATAGACTTCGTGTCGGGAAACACTTGGACTCTCAGGAAAACAAAATAAATTGTATCTCTGAGGAATATACATTAAGTGTATATATTGTATTTTATAAAAAGAGTAAGGCAAAGGTGTCTAATCGAAGAGTGTTCTTCTCTAGCTTTTGTTTTCTAAAAGTAAACTAATTCGACTAGTCTAAATGTTTCTTTATTGTAAAGAAAGTCTTCTTTAATGCTTCCAACCTAACCTAGTATTTATACTGCCGTTGTTTTCTTTATCGGTATGTCAAGGTTCTAAATATCCACGATAAAGTTTGGATATAAGGAAGAAAAGAAGTCCATAAAACAATTGTTATGGCTGTTCATACCGTGGACCTTCTGGTAGGCGGGCCTTAATGACAAAAAAGGAGGTCGCAATCACGGCAAGATGGGAAACATTGCCGATAAAGCACAAGCTTTCAGAAAAGTTGGTGACAAATCTTTCTTTCAAGGACAGTATGACAAAGCTATCGAAAGTTACGAGAAACAACTCGAAGTTGCACAGCAGACTGGTGACAGAACAAGTGAAGGGAGTGCTTATGGACTGCTAGGTAGCTGTTATCTCTGGCTTGCTCAGTACGAAAAGGCCATACTACATCACAAAAAGCACCTAGATATTGCAAGGAAGATTGGAGACAGATCAGATGAAGGAACTGCATATGGAGGTCTCGGTATGTGTTACAGATCTCTAGGTCAGTACGACAAAGCCATAGAATATCACGAAAAGCATCTTGAAATTGCCAAGGAAATCGAAGACAAAGAAGGTATAGGAAACGCATATGGGGGTCTCGGCATGTGTTACAGATATCTAGGTCAGTATAGCAAAGCCATAGAACATCACGAAAAACACCTTGAAATTGTTAAGCAAATTAAAGACAAAGCAGGTGAAGGAAAAGCTTTTCGAAACCTCGGTGTCTGTTATATCTTTCAAGGAAAGATTGAAAAGGGCATACAGTATAGCGAGTTAGGTTTAAATATATCGCAGCAGATCAACAACAAACCAGGTGAAAGTGAAGCTTATGGAAACCTTGGTCTCTGTTATTTCTCTCTCGGACAGTATGACAGAGCCATCGACCTTCATAAAAAACGACTTGACATCGCAAAAACGATTGGTGAAAAAGCTAGTGAAGGGAAAGCGTGTGGAAATCTCGGCCTTTGTTATTTTTGTCTCGGAAAGTACAACAAGGCAATAGATTATCTTCAAGAGTTCTTGGTCATCGCTAAAAGCATTGGGGATAAGGAAGGCGAAGGAATTTCTTGTGGAAACCTCGGACTCTGCTACCGTTCACTCGGTCAATACGATAGGGCGATACGGTATCACGAAGAACATTTGAAAATTGCCAAACTCATTGGAGACAAGGCGGGTGAAGCAACGGCCAATGGAAATCTTGGTCTTTGCTACAGGATTCTTGAGAAGTATCAAAGAGCTCTGCAGTATCACGAAAAGCAGCTTGAAATTCAAAAACAAATTGGAAACAATTTAGGCAAAGGAAAAGCTTATGGAAATCTTGGCCTTTGTTTTAACTTTCTAGGACAAAATGAAAAGGCCATACAACATCATGAGAAGCGATTGGAAATAGCAAAGGAATTAGGTGACAGAGCAGGGATAGGAACAGCCAATGGGAACCTTGGCCTATCCTATAGGTCTCTTGGACAGTACAAGAAGGCTATACCGTACCACGAAGAAGACCTAAACATTTCGAAGGAAATTGGAGACAAGGCTGGTGAAGGAAGAGCTTACAGTAATCTAAGTGCCTGTTATGCGTCTTTGGGAGATTTTGAGATGGCCGAACTAAACGGAAAAGAATGTCTGATACGTTACGAGGAGCTATTTAAAGAATCTCCTAAGAAGGATGAGTTTAAAATATCTATTCGTGAGATGTTTTCCTATTCCTACAAAAATCTTACCAGAGTCCTACTAGGTCAATCAAAAATAAAAGAGGCTCTGGTTTTTGCAGAGAGAGGGCGTTCAAGAGCTCTAGCTGAACTCCTTTTAAGGAAATACTCTGTTAATGCAGTTGAAACATCACCAAAGCTTGACGACGATGAAATTAAAAAAGTTGTTGTCGATCTTGATGCAACTGTTTTGTATTTTTCTTTAGACGGAAACGTGATATACTCATGGGTACTACAGCCAAGTGGAAATGTAGAGTTTAGTTTACACAACACTGAAATGAACTATCAAGAGTTTAGCTGGTTAATTAACAATGCTCGTAGGGAACACAGTGCAAGGCCGGAAGTAAATTGCGAAGATCGTTCCTTGAACAGTCTCTATTTTTATGCGTTGCAAGAGGAACAAAAGAAAAGTAAACCTCCGGCAGATCTCAATGTTTTCCTTGACAATGTGTTAACGGACAAACCTAAATTACCACCACTTCATTTCAAACCAAAAGACAACAAGCCATCAAAAGCAAACACCAAAAGACCTTCTGCAGATAATACAAGTAATGTGTTTAATGACGAAGATGATGAGGAAAATGATTTGAATAAATTGTACCGGATTATCCTGGAACCTGTGCATGAGCACATTAAAGGCTCACGGGTCGTAATTGTACCCGAAGGTCAACTTAATTTGGTTCCGTATGCCGGTTTGATAGACGAGAGAGGAGTTTACGTTGCAGAGTCATTGCAGGTGAGACTGATGCCGTCACTGGCAACGGCAAAAATTATTAAGGATTACCGACGAGATTCAGAAGATCGCGCACGTCCCTTGATAATAGGAGATCCAGACACAGGCAGACTTCCAAGATTACAGTTTGCGCGCGAAGAGGCGATTGCAATAGCTAAAATTCTTCAAGTTAATCCTCTGCTGGGTGAAAATGCAACGAAAGAGCAGATTCTTCAATGTATTGAAAATGCTAATGTTGTCCACATTGCAGCTCACGGGAGCATGGAACGTGGCGAAATCTATCTAGCTCCCAAAAAAGATGGTATGAAAGAATACTCACAAATGAACAAAAGCGATTACATGTTGATGGTATCAGACCTACAGCACGTTCGCTTGAGGGCCAAGCTGGTGGTGCTTAGTTGCTGTCATAGTGCTCGTGGTGAGGTAAAATCTGAAGGAATCATTGGCATCGCTCGTTCTTTTCTTGGAGCCGGAGCCCGTTCAGTTCTGGTGGCACTATGGGCAATCGACGATAAGGCGACGCAGTTTTTCATGGAGTGGTTTTACAAACAACTTATCAATGGGAAGAAGGCAAGTGAATCACTTGACCAGACCATGAGAATGATGAGGGAAACGACAATGTTTTGCGATCCGAGATACTGGGCACCGTTTATTCTCATTGGCGACGATGTTACAATTTAAAGATCACAAATCAGGAGCGTAGGTGGGGGAGTCCTTAGAATCCCGTGACTCCCCATTTTGTAAGCATTTTATAACCAAAAAACCTACAACAGGTGGCGAAAACGAAATGACAATCTGTTGAGCACTCTCACCTTAACACAGTGTAACCCCCATCCTTGGAAAAAACTTGGCTGCGCCCCTGTAAATTCTAGTTCGATTGACAAACCACTTATTGAAAGATAAAGGGTAAGAACAGTTTAAGGCCTAACCTTTTCATTTAGATTTTAGCAATTAAACAAAGAACATAAGTGTTCGAACTTTTAGCCCTTAGTTTTTAACTTGAAGTTTAAGAAGAAAGCTAGTTGATAGTGTTACCTAAAACACTTGTATTTAAAACATTTTAAATCTCTTTGTAAGTTGTTAATTAAAATTGTGTTTGATTTATACGAGTTCATTCAGTTTAGTGAAACAGTAAAAACCACAATGTAATAGACACAGTTTCAGTGCTCAACATTAATAATAACAAAGTCATGCTTAACCTAAGAAGAATCCTGTTGCAGCTCGGTTTGTATTGGCCAGTTTGAGATGATTTTCGGATCCATTAATTGGTTTACTAAATTGTTTAGTTTTTCCTCGTTTTGTTAGAGAAACATTGATTTAACTCAACAGACGTTTGTACGTTATAAAAAAGCAATTGTTTTGAAATGTATGTTAGTTACTTTTGCTACCTGTAGTAAGCCCAGTTGAAGATTTGGTCTATTTTTCCGTCGTCGTCGTTCACCAGACAAAATTTCGACCCCACAACTCCTTCCGGCGGCGACTCGGGCACATGTTTTCGACTATGCAGGGCTACTAGCCTTGTTCAAAGACTGGTTAACTAAGCCAAAATTCAAGCAATGGTTTCTTCGCTAAGAAAGGGTTTACGGTTCTTATAAAAAAAATGTTTAGATTTACAAAAATTGCCAATTCCAATCAGTTTCTGTGTTTGGAAACAAAAATGTAGGTTAAAAATTTAAGCCTGGGTTAGAGCTAGTTGGCCTTTGAACAACCGGGCCCTGGACTCATAAAGTCCATTTCTTGCTCGATCGTTGTAAGTAAGGGAAAGAAGAAAAAAATCGTAAAACGCAAAAAGGCATTTTAGTTTGTTCTCAAAATGATTGCAACTGTTGAACCAATCAATTTACAACCCAGACTACTGGAATAAACGGTAGCCCAATGAACGCTCTTAGAGCGTCTGGTTGTATTTGGAGCAGACCAACATATACATTGGTTTGAAATAAACATGCTTCCAAACTTTTATTTGTATGGAGAGTTACACTCGGTTGTATTTTGTTAGCGTAACGTATTTGAGATCTGGCTAAAGATGAAAAAGTAAGCAGAATTGCACATGTGTGATAATGATATAACTCAGCCAGTAAGAATATCACTGAAGATTTACGGTTCAGAAAGAACTAAGCCTGTACTGGACCCTTAAAATAGTAGGAGCTGGGGTGTTGGCTATGTCCTCCTATCTGTCCTTCGCCAGCCAAGCCGAGGGCCATTAGTTTATACTAAAATGAATCAGGAACCGCTCTTCACTGAGGCATAATCATCTATGACTGTTAAAGTGCTAGTGAAGCGAAATATTTAAACTAGTTTAAAACACCTGTATAATTTCCACTTAGACATTTGTCGACTATAATCAATAAATTCACGGAGGATTTACGAATCCAAATGCCTATTTTTAGTGCCAAAGCTGCGAAACTTTTCTTAAGCTCATTAGATATGTGCTATGTCACATGATTTGAAAGGCAGGGATCCAAATCTCACTTTCCTGGTCAAATTCATATGGTCTTGGCAAAGTTCGCGTGGCTGGTGGCCCAGTATTTGAGCAATAAACTCACTACTTCGCTGTAAACGCTAAGTGAAGACCCCAAGTCCTTTCAAACTATGTGACGTCATATATCGTCGTCGTATGTTTTGAGTTTTATTGGCACTGATATGTACTATTTCAAAGCTTATTTCGGGGTCTAAAATTATCTGGTAAGCACTTTTATCTATTTACAGTCAAATAGAAATGTTGGAAAAGCCATTATAGCTAAAAAATACCAATGACATTATGGTTTCAGATGCACTTTAAGCAAGTTGTATACCAAGAACTAGTAAACATCTTCCTTTCAGTAAAAAGCTCTGTGGGTTTTACTCATTTTTATTATCACGACACGATCAAACTGTCCAATGGCTGGATGTGTTTGTGTTCTATCACGGCAGTGTTTCGTGATGTTTTGTTATGCAGATATAAAACAATGACGACCTATAAAACGCTACAGTTTTCAAACATAGTAAGTAAAAAAACAACTAGCTTAACTTCGTGTATATCGTGAGTGGACAGAGACCTATGTAAACGACTGGTCAACTTGTTACTTTTTTTATAGGATCTATTCACACCAACTGCTACACATACTCCAGCTGTTTGAGTCCGCTGACCAAAAATGACAACTATGCTAAAATATATAGTTACATATAGTTGTATATCGATGCACATGTAACTATTGTGCCAGCAGCTAATTAACTAAGTAGCCGACGTAGATATTTCCCGCTTAGAAAACCTGCTGAGCGTAGTCGCAATGTGAGCGAGAGTTTTCATTTGTTATTCGGTTTTGATCGTTTTCTAAAACATATGGGGTTTTCTAAAACTCCCCTTATTTAAACATTCATCTAGTAATCACTAAAATGAGGAAACTTTGAACAGTAGCGTTAGAAAACAAGCAAGATCTACTTTGGCCTTCCATCTAAGCAATCCTGAATTACAGGGTTTTTTTTATCTCTGGAGAGAACTTCAGTTATGTGACAAACAAGCAGGCTACATCTCGCCATAAATTGGCTGAGAATAACTTCGAAGCACAAACTCGATGCCATCTGCAAAACAAAACAAAATTTTTTTTTTTTTCTGGGTTCTGGTACCAACCCCTTGGGGGGGGGGGAGTACCCCGTATATTGGGGTAGTAGGTACGACCGTGGTACTTTTAGGGGTTAAAATTGCCAGTCTGGTATTTTTTAGGGGTTGTTAAAAGAAATCCTGTGTTAAACCAAGAGCCTGGTATTTTTCAGGGCCGAAAAACTTTAAGCTATTGGACTGTTTACAGCCCCGTGTCCTAGCGAACGTGCGTAACGATAAGAAGTTAAGACAAAAGTCCTTTGGCGAACGTCCTATTACGCGCGCGCCTTTGTTTGCTGCATGTCACGTTCAGCGCAACACGAGGGCACTTAGCGTTGATCCACTAGCTACCCAGGGAAAATTTTCAGCCTTCATTTGGTATTTCTTAGGGTAATATTAAAACCGAGAGGTATTTTTAGGGTGGAAAAGCTTTATCCTTTGGTATTTTTAGGGTGTTTTGGGGACTCTTCCGACGGTCATCCCTATATTTGACCCCGAAGTACTCCTCCCCCCATCATTAACTTTGACCACAAGCGCACTTACATCTCAAAAGTATTTTGTGACATCCAGCATAGCCAAAACTCCCTGGCGTAAATTGCTCAACAATTTTATGTCACATAATCACGAGCATCATCAACATCGCTACAATCATAATCACCTTTTAAATATTAGCTCAGCTCTATCAATGCACTGCTATTGTACCGCGAACGAACTGTAGAATACGAATTGTGTAAGAAAACATAAATGATTGAAATATTCTTTGTATACAGTCGACAAATGGGAATGAATCTGCTGCCAATCCATAATCTGTGATTGAGTCTGAGCAAAATTTGGAATGATGATGTATCTCGAGGTAAATAGACCATCGGTCCCAGTTTGGCTCAAACTCATCCATAGGTTATGGATTGGCAGCAGAGTTGAAAAGGAAACGCTAATTTGCCAGAACCAATTGCGACGTCATCAGATAAAAACATATAAAAATGTTGATATCTCGAGAGGCACAAAAGATTTTGACAAAATGTTTTCGTTGCTATTCCTCACTTAGGAGGGTCTATCTAATGAAGTAATAAAAACTTCACTTCATATGTACTTTAAAGTATATGAAACTTTTGCTGATCGTAATAATTAAGATTTAAAAACTACATTAAATAGGTGACTTTTAATTACCTTTTCTTGTTTTCTTGCGCTTGCGCACGACTATGCAAGCAACAACAACAGCAATGACGACCAAGAGGAGAATGACTCCCACCACGCTACCCACAACCACTCCCACAGTCTTGTTTGATTTCTTCTTTGTTGTTACGGAATCTGGGAGGGATAAAAACGTTGAAAAGAACAAGCAACAGCAAGCAACTTGAACACTTATTCATCTTTTCTTATCATGCGAGGTAGAGAAAACAAAACAACAAGAATATTTTGCTATATAACAATAAAAGTTAGCAGTCTTATTATTATCTAATAAACGAGTACGCTACTGATGAGAGCGGGTTACAGAATTCAAAAGTGGTAAATGGCATGTGCTAGGCCTGGATAACTATAATACTCTATGAGAAGCTGTCTTTACCTCTCGTGCATTTTGGCGGCTCGTAGCCAGTCTCACAGATGCAAACATTCTCTTCTGTACAATTGCCGTGCCCTGAGCAGTTGCTTACTTTTTCACATGAAACTATAATAAAATAAAGCAGGTTACCTAAAAATGCATTTGCTCGAGTTACTACTGCCTGTTTTGAATGTCGCACAACAGCCGTGATGAACAAAACCAGAATTCAGGGCTATAAAATCACAACGATAACACAAAAATGTCTTAACCCTGTCGCGCTAAATTTCTAATTAATGCTTAGTCCTTAGAAAACATTCGGAAGTTCTAGCACTGATAACTGCAAAACTCAAATGACTTTTGGCACATAAAAATACTGTCATACAATGAAAACATACATTCACAACTCTGAAAAACTTAGAGGTCCAAACCACCATAATAGCTTCTCCCAGACTGCAACACAGCAACTGCGTTGAATCCGTAGTTGAAAAATTAAATTTCGTATTATCTTGAATTTATTTGATCCGGGGCTGCTGCTTAAAGTTAAAACGGTTAATTATGTCTTGATTTTTTAAAAAGTGTCGTGTAAGCGAACTTAAATATCTTTTTTCAAAGTAATACACACCACAACGACTTATGCTGATAGTTGAAGTAACATTTTCTGTATCTCCATTGTTTTTTTCCTTGGAAATTCCAATAACCTGAAGTTCAAACGGATTGAACACGCCAGGAACTTTGACTTTAAGTTCTTTCACTTGTGAGGGCAAGAGAAAATAGGACCCATCTTCCAATCTTCCTGCGGTCAGTTGATACCCAAGTGGTACACCCTTAACAACTATGCTGAGCGACTCGGAGCCATCTTTGTCTCGTAGCTTAGCGTTTACATCAAGCGTGACAAAACCGTTAGTAAAACAAGAGGCCTCGACGGATATCAGAGGAGTGTCCGCTACAGCTTGTATGTCTACCCAAAGAACTCTCATGCTAGAGGTCCGTTCATTTCCACGTACTGCAACAGCAGTGACGTTGAGCTTCAGTATTCCCGACCAGTCTCTTGCAGCCGTCAGCCATACTTCTCCAAAATCCTTCTCAGTGATTGTGATTCTGTCTTCCTCCCTTAAACCACGGGTAAGTTCCACGTGAGGTGGCACACCGTCAATGAAAAGCGCTAAAGTAGTGTTGGCAGTTTTGTTCGTGTGGAGCCGTACACTCAGAACCAGTTTGACTGGTGAATCCTCAAATCCATCTGTTGACTGAACATTGAGGATTGGTGGCTCCAGTGGAGGCTGATCTGTTCATAGGGTAAACAAAGTATTCGTCTTTATCAAAAACATCCAAATAAGAGAAAGCTTTTCACTGAACATTTGTCATTTTAAGTCAAGCAAATTATAGGAGCAACTGCAGATTACCCTACCACCTAGTACCGTTTTTTGTTCTTGATTGTAATACGCATCTATTCTTATAGAACGAGGAATGCGTAGCCAGTAATAAATTACCGCAGATAGTTGCAGGGTAAACTGTAGTTAAGCCAAACTATTCAAATAACATTTGTTAGCTTTAAGGCAAGCTTTGTGTCTTAAAACTTAAAAGGTACATCCCACAGCTGGTAAGGCGTCAGTCTTGTTGTGCAGGAGATCAGGCTCGATTTCCGGTTGATGTATCCTGTCAAATGCGGGCTGGGCCGCTTTTCGCGAACTATCTTTGCAGCTGTTCCCGGGATACTTGGCCTTTATAAAACATGTAAAAAACCTGCTAATTAAATGTCAAGTATTATTCGCATCACTGTCATTACTATCGTGATTATTATGGGTAACAAGGGGTACGACACTCTGATCCGTTTAAATATTTTTAACAAAACTTGAATGGAAAACACTGACGTCCACCAATATGTAACCAGTTGGTTGACTTGTTTTTGATTTTACCTTCACGTAAACGTTGGAGTGCATATGAAATGAAAAATGTAATTACTCCAGTTGATGGACCTTGCTCAATAAGGATTAACGGTGAAAATTTTTTGTCAAAATGTTTTATGGTTCTTGAGATATTAACATTTAATGTTTTCAATTGATGAAGTCACTAGTGTTTCCGACGAATTTGCATTTTCTTAAAATTTACTGCCAATCCATAACCTTTGGATGAATTTAAGCCAGACTTACACTGGGCCTGGTTGTACGAAGCCTGGATAAGCTATCCTCCGGATAAGTGCTTTCTATTTTATGCAGTAAAACTATAATGGAAATTGTTTGACACCATTTAAACCATTACTTCAGGAGTCTTCCACTCACTTAACAATAAGGGTTAAAAAAATCAACCAAGAGTCAAGCAATCTTTGATTAATCAGTGACGACAAATAGCTTTTATCCAGCAGATAGCTAATCCAGGCTTCGTGCAACTGGGCCCTGATGATGTATCTCGAGGTAGATAAATCATCCAAGTTTGGCTCAAATTTGTCCAAAGGTTATGGTTTGGCAACGGATTTTAAGAAAATGCAAATTTGTCGGAACTACCAAAAAACCTCAATTACCAAGGTCTATCCACTTAAGTAATAAATGTTTTAAGGTTTTATAACGAACTATTACAATTTCCACTGTGCCCTTCCCCCTAATACGTTTTTGCTTCCGCCGCCCATGCTATCTACTGGCTTTGGTATTAAAACGTTACGCTTAATGGCTCAAAGAAAAGATACACAAATTGAAAGAGGTAACTTTCAAAATTGTAAAAATCAATATAATCGTTACACAGCACTTATTTTGTTGTATAAACTAGTCATCGAAATTGCACAAAAAACACAGAAAAGATCGAACGGTGCAAAAGTTCTAACAAAGATGAATCTAGATAGAAAGTAATTATTTGAGGATTCTGATCAGAACGACATTAGAGACGATCTTTCGGACACTCAAGTATATTTTTTTTGACTTCGTCCTCCAAATTTGCTCCTGTGGCACAGTCAGTTAGTGCGTCGTACTTATAAACAGTATGGGCGGTTTCCCAGCTGGTAGTACCGTACTGAGGCATGCATACGAAGGTCGGGAGTTCGATCCTCCCCAGGAGTAAATAAACGTTTTTTGCTTAATACATAATTTAGTTCTACCAAGAGAAGGCTACTAAGAACAAGTTTTGATCCAACAGACCGCATCATCAACAAAGTGTACTTTTGCACTACGACACAAAAAATCGCAGTTAAAATGAAGAAACTGGAACAACATCTTCCAACAGAAGCAAATATAAATAACAATATATACATAAATTCCTTTTGAATGCAAGACCACACTACTCTCAATTTCACAGTTTGGCCAAAAGCTTTATGCACACGATAACCCGTTTCACCTGAGCAACTACAAAGAAAGTGAACAAAGCAATCGTGGACAGCTGTTTCGTCCTAGCTAGGACTCATTGGCATGGTAAAACTTGTAGAACACAAGCCAAGAGCTGCAAAGGCGAGTTCAGAGAGCTGCTTTGCAGAGTATGTGGGAGTCCGGTTTGGCAATGTATAGGCAATGCATAGTGGAAAGAAAGGATCAAATCACAAAGTGATTTCACAATATATACATATAAACAGTTTTGCGGAAGATTGAAACACATCTTACCAAGTCCACAGTCTTGGCCATAAAATCCTTTGTAGCATTCACACAGACTCAGATAAGTACAATTACCACGGTTAGAGCAATTTTTAAGATGAGCACAAGATCCTGTCAAGTAAGAGAAAAAAGTTGGTCAAATCTGGTTACTAAGTTCCTATTGCAACAAACGAGATTTTTCTTCTATCATTCAGCGACTCTCATTATTTTCTCTTTCCACCTTCTTATCCTCCCCTCCCCCTCCACACACAAACACACCTATTCACACTTAAATTCGCATGTTTTTTGGCGGATTATAGTTCTTTATTGTTACTGGCTTCTTTCTCTGTTTCCTTTTGTTTCTTACGATGAAACACAATCGCTGTCTATCTTTGTTAACTTAGCTGCTATGTTCTTTCAAAAACAATAACTTGTTCAAACATTGTTAGCGTTTGATAATTGGAATAAGTATCCCTAAATTTGGAAAGTGTGAATTATTGTCGTAAGAATTAACAATCGATGTCGCAAACTGTGGTCCTTGAGCGATTAAAATAAAACATACTGATACATACGTTTCACCTCTGGAACATGAACTGAGATGAAAGCCTGAGGATCGCTAAGTAGCGGCTTCTGTAAATTTCCTACGTGGTCTTCGGCTGCTGCGAGCAATCGATACGTTTTGCCAGAGGTCAGCGGCAGCACGGCGACATCATCTTCTATGTCTGATAGCAACGGCCGCACTGCATCTTTACCTTGATTGGAGAAAGCACCAATATAAAATGAGAAATGCTTTTCTCAAACCAGGTTGCCCATTAGGCTGGCCTCTATCTCAGCTTTCCGTATTCTTAATAGAGCATCAGTAAAGCTGTTCAAGAGGATGTACATTTACATCCTACTGGGACGTACAAGATGTTTCTTTCTATGTTTTTCGGCGGCGCAGTGGCCGTGCGGTTAGCGTGTTCGACTCGTAATCCTAAGGGTCGCGAGTTCGAGTCAGACCACTGTGTTGTGTCCTTGAACAAGACACTTTACCTGAGTTTGTTCCAGTCGACGCAGCTGTATAAATGAGTATCAGTTCTGCTGGTAGCTAACCTGTGATAGATTGGTGTCCTGTCAAGGGGGAATCAAAGACTCATCCACTTAACACTACAGAAACCGGAGATAAGCGCCGGCCCTATGAGCTACTTAGGCTCGAGAAAGGATTTAGCCTCTATGTTAGGACCCATGTTATATTTTGTAGGGAAAATTTTCAGAAGGTATATATTAGATACATTGGTACAGCGCTTGAAATAAATTCATTTGATATTCGTTTTGTTTTCAAACATGTTGTGAAATCGCTGTACGACTCACTTCAAAGTACTTCTTGGATGAAACAAACGTACAGATGGTAAAGAAGAAAGCTGGTCATACCCTGCTGGTAATAGACATCAACAGTGCGCACGCCTGAACCGACGTCATGTTTGTGAAACTTCACTGCAAGAGTCCCAGTCTCCAGCACGTCTTGAAGCACGCTCAAATTTACAGATGGATTAGAGCTATCAATCTGTTAGGATAAGACAGGAGAAAAATGCTAATTAGTATTTTCCCTTCGTTTTCATTTCAGAGCAGCAACAATTTTAAGGCAGTAATAGAAATTTGTTCCAAAAGATTGGCAACAATAAATCAAGACACAGTTTAAATCTTTTTCGATAAGAAAGTAACAAGAACTACATTGGGATTGATAAAGACAGCTAAAGCAATGTTCATAACGACGATAAAAAAAGATAACGTTAACAATAACTATAACAGCTTTCGCTACCAACAACAACATAAATCAACCATGATAATAGAAAGGGTAGTCAAGAAATTACCCTT
>JAOBRD020433445.1:0-18619 GCA_027575215.2 Hydrozoanthus sils | reverse complement strand
AGGTTTGGGGGGTGGTGCTTGAAGATTGGGATGGGGGAGGGATGGTGATGATGCTACAGTGAATATAGTACGGTAATATGTTTTTCCTTTAACTTCCCATAATGATAGATTACCCGTTTTTCATTGTAGTTGGTAAGCATAAAGCACACGTGATCTCAGCATGTCGACAGGCAATCAAGAGTAACAACGTCAATGGACTGTTCAAGATTATCAAAGCTGGAGCACTATAACACGAGCGGCCTGGTTGCTACGAGGTTCATTGAAGTTTTTTTTATTACGATAACTCAGATATGACCGGCTTGCAAGATGAACATGAGCACTGTTGGCGATATGATATTTAAGACAGAGTACATGTGTCCTACGCCGCTAAACCAGTCTTGTGGCATCAACTGCTACGCTTACGTTAAAATATAGAGTTTGTAAACTAAGGTGATCTTCCTCCAGTATCGTTATTTCAAAAAAAAAAAATAGGTAAGACAAGACTTAAAACTGGGCCAGTGATTATGACAAGAAACTGCACGTCATGTTATAACATTCAACAGTCGTGTTATAACATTATTCTCGTCGGTAGATGGGAAAAGCAGGGAACACGACAAGTCCAGTGGAACGAGCGAATTGCTATGTGAACCTCCCGTTCCAAGTGAAATCCTGATGAAAAACAGATATAACACTTCCACATAAGGAAGAATATGAACACTTTTTTGTGTAACCAAGTTTTAAGTCGTCAAAAGATTTTGGGGTTTGGCAGGTTGAAAGTTCGGTTTGCTATGTAAATAATTACTCCTCCAAGAACGTGCTATTTATTGCTCAAACTAAAGCCATGAAAATGAGATTATTGTGATTCATAATTGTAAAGGAACCTTCAAGATCCGATTGGGAAAGATCAACTCGCTCGAGTTGATTTTTTGGGAACTGGTGCGAGACAAGTAAAGAATCCCTTCCCCCTCCCCTTGAGTAAACTTTACTCTCTCCGCTATACCAGTTCATTAGTGTTAAACTTTTCCTTGTTTTACCATACTCTCTCAGTCCATCAATATCTTAGTTCTCCTTACATCTTTTAAACAAGGACCCGTACTATAAAAGGGCCTGAGCCAGGCACTCATCACCTTCAGTTGTCACTCAACCTCCGAAAGACATCACATAAATAAACGGACTATTCATGTGTAAAAATGTTTCGTGTAACATATGAGTAAAATAACTAATTAGTTCAGAACCACAAGTTTTGTTCATTTCTGTTTCAATCTGAAGGAAATTACAGCGAAACATAAAATACAATAGTGGTTAAAAGAAATGCTAGCATTAAATGGCGAAATTTTTGACGAGACACGCGTTATGCTCTAATGAGCGAACTTGAAGTGGCCGCGACAACTTCGCCGAGAACGGTACAAATTTTAATATAAAACGAAGAACAAAACCAACCAACTCACTTTCGTTTCTTTTTACCAAAACTGTACGAAAGAAACGATTATGAATATTTAAATTTTAGCGGTTATGAATTTCTTTATTTCTATCGCTCAGAGAGAATTTGAAATGCCTTTTGGTCCAAAATTTGAAATATGGGAGGAAGTCTCTCTTTTATAGCACAGGTCCTTGCCGGTTTAACCCTCTGACCTGTCTCGTGTGTTTTTGAAGTGCTCTTCAACAAATCACGAACACGTTATAGAACTAACTGAAGAAGTTTATTTAACGAAATTAACGTGAACGTAAATATAACTACCAAAATAATATGAAACGACTACAAACAAGATTTATCCAGATACAAAGAAAGTCTTATGTTTTAACATGCCATATAAATATTTCTAACGTAAGACGCCCTTGCGTACGTTACACTATTTCCAGCTTGTGTAAATATATCTCGGTCTATCATAATGCAGTTTCTCACGATATGTCCTTTGTATATTTGGTTAACGGCGGATATATGTACCCTCGTTCACAGACCTCCTTTTCGGTTCGTTCCCATTGCCTGGTTGCTCATGTTTTTCATGAATGGCGGACATCGGCTGGCTTATAGCGCACCGTAAAGAACGAGCCGAACAGTTCAGTTATAGAGGGAGAGGCTGCGATACTTACAACGTATCATATGCCAAAATAGCTATCTTAGAGTGCGTTCCTTTTGTAAAATCTAAATCTGGATTTTGCGTTCCATTAGTCACTTTCACCAAAAATCCAATCTTAGATTGTAATCCGAATAATCCACCCTCGATAATGGATTGTTTGGATTAAATTAGTATCTGGATTTAGATTTTTTGTGCATTCTTGGTCCATTTATCAATCCGAAAGCGGATTTTATCTTGTCACGTGGTTTTGCAGTCGATCATATGCATGCATCATGGAAAACGCGGACGATCAGGGTTAGCTGTACACGAAATTCATAGCCTTATTTTTTCGTAATATCAATTGAAAATGCACTCTAGTATGATATACCATGTTAAGTTATCGAAAAATTCAGTATCGGAAACAACGCAAATCACGAGAACTATGTTTTTATGTGCAGCTCGTTTGTTTATATTGTTGATTCCCAAAGAGACAGCGACTGTTTTCTCACCTGAAAATGTGTGAACAATGTTGAGTTGAACGGTATCGGAACAAATACCTGTTTTTTGAAAAAACTTTATGAAGCATCAAATGTAGATATTTTCTTGGCTTTGACGAGGGGAAAAACAAACCACGGGAAATAATTTTCTCATTGAAGTTTGGCTCTGCTTTTGTTGCGTTGTGTTAATTGAGTTGAGGAAACTTTCTAGTTTTTGTCTCTCACACATAGAAATTACATCTTAGAGGTCTACCGATCCGATGTATGTTCCGCTTAGTCATTCACCTAATTAAGTTAGGAGGATTTAAATTTTTGAAATGCTACGATGTACCCTAAACTGGTTTCGGATTTTGCGTTTAATTTGTGATAAAAATCTATACAATCCAGTTTTGACAATCTGGATTTAGATTCGACAAAAGGAACGCGCTCTTAGATATTTCTCTTATAAAGATAAGTACAAAACAAAGCCTAACTTTAAATAGACTATGTTGTTTTACAATCAGCTTCTGCATAAAATGTTTCTCTAAGCAGCAAAGCATAGTAAAGTCGGTTTGCCGGTTTTTACCGCGAATAAATACTTTTCCAGACCTTATAATCATATTTTGAAGTTCATTTTCTGGGTTACTTTTCTGCGCGCACGTGTTGATGACTTTTAAGGGGAAACGCGTACAACGTGCCAATATGGCCTCGTAGAACTCCACATCATATAATAACGTATTTTATCAGTTAGAGTTGCTTTTACACTAACAATTGGGTGCTTTCGCTCTCCCCTTTATCAGAGTCAAAACTTGATGCGAGGTCTCCATTGATTAGCGTGGAGTCAACTCGAAATAGTTCTGAATCAAACATCGTCTCGTACATTGGGTTACAGAAGTCCACTTTGTTCCATTTAAAATCTGATCTCGAGTTGCGTGGTTTCACAAGTTCCACGTTTGCGGGACTATCACTCGCAAAGATCGAGTCGTAAACTGGATTAGAGAAATTCGTTGCCTAGAAAAAAAAAACAAGTTATGCATGAGAATGATTCCAAAACAAAATTTCCACACGCGAGGTATTTAAGTGCAATAGAGTATACTTACATTAGTGGCATCACTCCAGTGAAAGTCTGTGTTGGCATCAGACTCTTCATGGTCTAACATTTCTTCATATCCAAACGACGGGTTCCCAACATGAACCGACATTCCGTTGTAAGGGTGGTGCTTCATTCTAAAATGATCAGAGAGAAAACATGAACCAACATCACGTTGTCAGGGTGGTGCTTCATTCTAAAATGATCAGAGAGAAAACATGAAACGACATCCCGTTGTAAGGATAATGCTTCATTCTAAAAGAGTAAGAGAGAAAACATGAACCAACATCACGTTTTCAAGGAGGTGCTTCATTCTAAAATGGTCAGAGAGAAAACATGAACCAACATCACGTTGTCAGGGTGGTGCTTCATTCTAAAATGGTCAGAGAGAAAACATGAATCAACATCACGTTGTCAGGGTGGTGCTTCATTCTAAAATGATCAGAGAGAAAACATGAACCAATATCACGTTGTCAGGGTGGTGCTTCGTTCTAAATGGGTCAGAAAGCGCAAACCCGACAAAACTATAAAGTTGATGCTTCGTTCTAACAGTGCATTTGAAAAGAATCTTTTATATTTAAAATCAAGCTCACTGCCCCAATAGCCGTGAAGAGTACAACACGATAATGTTTAGTGGACCACAGATGACACAGCAGAGGGTACAAGTGTAAGGTTTTTCAGGTTTTTCTCTTTTACTTACGGTCCGCGGCGTCGGCAGTAAAGCAGTAACAGTACAGCTGTTATTGCCATGACGACCATAACAACAGGAACAACGATCTTGGCGTACTCTGAAAGGTAAGTCGTATACTGTAATATCAAAGGTAGCCGTTAGGTAATGATAAACTGGCTAGGGATGAAAGGGTTAACAAACTAAACATGTAGAAAATACAATACAAGATTAGTGTGTCCCTTAGCCATTTCTTTAACAGATGAGCGCACGACAACTCTCTACCAACCTGATAACAAACCACCTTTCCGTGCCATGATCTGAGGTTCACATTGATCTGGAACCTTGCATCTAAAAAGGAGAAAATAACTGATCAGTTGATATAAGAAAAACAAACAAACAGCAGATTTAGAGTGCATGGAAATAGCAAGCAAAAGTTGTTTTTAAACAACGTTATACGCATCCTCTTTTGTTGGTCCCTCAAATTAGTGTCGCGCACGCGCGCTCCTATTTCCCGCCTTTTTTGACTGACGTTTTGTAAATGGCTGGAAGAACAATGCACGAACACCAGTTGAAGTTTTGAAAACCTTTCAGTCGCTTCTGGTCTTACAACACATATAGGCAAAACAAGACGCCTCATTTTGAATGTTCTCGTTACAAGGAGAAACGATTTTATTCCGTGGTGAAAAAAAATTAATCAGATCATGGGATTTGTAATATAACTTATGTTACCTTTTTTACATGTGTATTGAATTCATATATTCATGTTTGTACCTGCAGAAAGGTTTTCCGGTCGTAGTGTTGAAGTCGCATACTTCATCAACTTTACAGCCTGTGTAATTAACACATGGCTGCACGCACTCTTTATTACCAGCATACCAGTAAGTGTCCTTGCAGCTACAGAGAAACCAAAATAAAAACAAATGAGTTCAGGACACTTTCTACTCACCACTAAGGAAATATTTTAATAAAAAAAACATAACAAAGTATCTACTAATTATAAAGAACGCAACCCTTTTCATTCTCTCCTATCTAACACCTCTAACTCGCGGCAAATATCAACACTAGCAATAAATCTCACTTGCAAATCAACTGGGAGTTTCGTTCTTCACAAGTCCCGCCGTTGGTGCACTGAAAAGTGCTACAAGTTTCTTCACAGTTCTCTCCAGCAGTGTAGGGACGACATCTGCGGACGATGATGATGACAATCATGATGTAAATGATGACGACATTGTCAAAACTCACTCTTACATAGGAGTTATAACTTTTATTATGTTGAAAAGAAAAACAAAACAAAAAACACTCGCGTAGGATATAAACATTTGTTTTTTAAGTAACAACTACGTGTTTTGACGCTTCATTTTAAGTAATCCTATCTTGGTGGAGAATTCTTACTCAAACTATAAGTAACAAAAACAGTAACAGTATGGTGCTTCGCGTTTATATAGAGCATAAAATGAACTACATTTTACAAACTAATAAAGTGACAGCAGTAGAGAGGGTCTCGGATAGTCTACTATAAGTGGCTCCCGTAGATTATTCAGTTACAAATGCTCTCAGATCACAGTTGAAAGATCACAACACCGGAATGACCAAACTCTAGTAGCAATAATAGCGACATCAGTCGAACACTCCGTAAGAGACGGCGGTCGTACATTTTGTCTTAATTCCTTGCGAACCTTACACCGCTAAAAGAAGCTCAGGGGAAGTAACAGTTAGTAGAACTCTTCCTTGAACTAACAACACTTTGTGTGTCAAGTTTGAGGTTTATAGATTCTCACTATGCGTTTTATTGACATTTTGAGACGTATAGGCCCTTGGAATTGTGGGTAAATGTACAAGTCGCCATCTTTTGAGTAACCATGGACTGAAACAGTAAGGGAAACAGAAGTAGTAATAAACAGCAATAGCAGTTTATTTGCGCACTTTGGATAACTTGAAACGATGTACCGTATTTAGGAATTAAGCAGCGCTAAGCTGATGGTATTTTTTAGCATAAATATAACTGAATTCGTCAGATTAGCGTGTGGAAAAACTTTAATCAAAATACTGCCGAAAATATTTTGAAAATTCCCTTGCTACCTGCACATAGCTTTGCCGTTGCGTACAATGCACTCTCCTCCGTTCTTGCACGTTTTTTCTTTACACAACTGGGGACTTGGGCTGGTTGGACTCGGAACGGGGGAGACTGGAGATTCGCATCTTCTGCCAGTCGTAGTTCTTGGACACCTGCAAGGAAACGACAGCAAAAGCGGATACCAATAAATGACAAGGATAAACTAAAATGATTGAGGTTTTAAGAAACAAGATCTTGTAATGGTTGATTTCCATAACGTACTTTTTTCGACACGTTTTCTTAAGTACTCGATATGGGCCTACTTATTTAAATTGGTGCTTTGTTCAAAGTGTTATCAATTTTAACTGGAGAAATTTCGTTGAGGTTCAATAAATCATAATTTGAATATACTGGTGTTGCATAATCAAAATCAGACTCAGGAGACTGAAAAAATCGTGCTAAACAATCTCTAAACGAAACCAAGCTAAGCATTACAAAATCAGTTTATTCTAACTACGTGCATCAACCTTCCGGTACTGTTTACAACTCGGACGGCTTACCGGTGACGCACAGGCGCAGTCGTGCTTGGAAAACTAGAGATTCAAAGATTTAACAAGCTTGTTATGGTCTTAAGACTGAGTCGATACTAGTATTTGACTCGATCTACGTTCTAAAACGACAGAAAAACGAGATGTTATACCTAAAATCACAGTTGCATGAGAGAGTTATGACTTACAAGCATACTGCCTTGCCATTCTTGTTTTGGCATGTTCCAGGGCCACAAAGCATCAATGCACACACGGGGGGTGGGCGGGGAGAAACAATTGCTACAGAGAAAGTAACAGAATGCAAGAAGTTAAAAACAAGAAAAAAGATAACCATCGTTTGTTTGTCTCAAATCGAAGTCTTCTAAATGACTACTAAAGCTGTTTGTTTCCATATATGTACGAGAGACAGGCGGTGCGACCGGAAGTACTCGAATTGAATAGGCAGTATTGGCCCTGCCGAATATCATGTAAATCCGGTTGAGTTGAAAAACAACCCAAGAAAACCATTCTCACAACCAAAATAATACAAGCAAAATACTCGATAAAATCAAACCATTCACGAATATTTCTAAACACGTAACAAAAGAATGAAGTTGGTCGTTCTGCCGAAAGTTGATGAAAAAATTAGTTCTTGTCACTTAATCTGCGTTAATCTCTTTTAAACCATAAAATTTTTTAGCAGTAATATGCTTTAGGCCTAAAATTGCCACAGAATAACGGCTGACTACAAAAACCAATAAACGCTTGCGCTAACTCCAGACAAATCATACTTCTCCAGTTACTATTCAGCTGGCTGGCTAGTCTGTTAGTAATACTGAGTGCTTGTCTTGTGTTTTGAGTTATATTGAGCCACACTTTTACGGATACAACGCGTTGACATTTGTCTTCGGAATTTCTAGTGACAAGCAGATATACTGTTATGTTGCAAACGGTAACTCTAACTCCGGAGGAATGCAGCCCCTTCGCTTGATTGTACACGAGTATCTACGGCGTCAAAGAGTAGTGGTAAAGCTCTGAGCCACTTTGGTCGGTGTCAAGTATGGAGTAGTGCATGGTTTGAGATCCGGTTCAAATTTACACCAAAAATACGTAAAGGTGAGGAATTTCTTGAAATACAACGAACAAATACAGCGAACATTTTTGTTAGTTATGAGACAACGAATTTGACTTAGAAAAATGTTCGCCCATTCAGAGGAATTCTGAGAGGAAGGGAATTCTTGTATTGTTGGAAAGACTACGATTTTGGTCCCGTACCCTAACAGTTCAGTCAGTTGGGCAGAAAGAATAAAGTTTGCGCATAACGTGTGTTTAAACTAAAAACTGCAAGCTATCTTAAGAAACAAAATCTAATAAAAGAACTAAAATTAACAGGTCAACTTGACATGTCGATTTTTCACTATATTGTTTCGTGTTCTCCATCTACAGAGGTTTTAGAAGGTCTATAGTTTATCAGTAAAGAAACATTTGGAAACTGGTTGTGTTGACAGAAACGTTGAAAAAAAATAGGACGATTTACTCCACATTCTCTTTTTTCCGGGTGTTTGATATTCAAGAGTTCAATCGGCTTCTAAAGTAAGCCATTTTCTGAATAATTAATCAGAAAACTGGGTAAACACAGATGCATACACTGTACTAAATACTGCCGCAGGACTGATACGTCTTAAGAACGCAACGCCTAATAGGAGGACTTAATTCAACCCTTGTTATCAACACTCTACTATTTTATTGCCTGAATGACGGTTTCTTTCTCGAAAGCGTTTGGAGAATCTAAACATTACGTCAGCTGAAAGTCGCCTACACTCCATATCACGGTCTTTATCAAAACAAAATCTTTTGAAACCAAACGACAGTAACGAGAACTGCTAACTTCCTATAGACTAAAATCTGAAATTGATATTACGGGAGGTGTATTAATTAAACTGAACTGCTTTAAGCCCTAAATTTCTGCAAAGGAAAAAAATTATTTGTTATAAAGATACGAGAGGTTTACTTTGACACATCATTCGTTGATTTCGTACGAAACTACATCTGGGATACGAGTGCATGGCACATTTTCTATTATATAAAGATATCGCTGACGTTTTTCTTTGTTTTTCTTCGCTTTTTTTATTTTATTTTCCAGCGAAACACTGACATGATAAAAAAGACTCTAATGAAATTTCTTTTTTTCGACTCGAAGATAAACTTCAATTGTTCGCCCCATCATGTAATATTCTCTCTCTATATATAAAAGCATGAGACCATAAAACAGAATCTGACATAAAATCATCAGAAAGTCTCTAAGACCAAACGCAAAATTCTCCCAAAAAGAACAAAGGAACAAGTTATGAGAATTCTCTAAAAAGTACAAAGGAACAAGTTATAAAAATTTACTACCTCATCATTAAGCAATTTTAAGAGCGAGTTTGCGGTAGGATCGACTACGGCGCACAACTCGAGAAAATTCGATTTTTTCAAAATCCACACCAAAATGAAGGCTTAGGAACACTATTCATAAAAATATAATTTTAAGTTCGATCAGTCAAATACCTTTTTTGCGAGACGCTTTTTTCATCGAGGCCCGAAATGCCATAAATTCACTCCAAAAATTGACCTAAAATCAAGCTCCATTTCGAATCGAGTTATTTAGCTCACATCAAAATTTTAGCTTTACAAATGCTTTCTAGTCTTTCTAGTGTATATTGAAGCATTTAGAAATCAAATTTGAGAATATTGGTTTTTTTGACAACTTTTTGAAAACTATCACTTAGAAGAGCAAATCGGGGTTACCAAACTTAGCAAAGTTTCGGGGGTTCAAACTCCCATTGGTACATTATTCTAACTAAAATTGACATTATTTCTAAAAAGACATATGTTCCTTCTTTAAATCTATGGAATAAAATTTTGGGACAGTTCAATCGGCGAGCGCTACGAACAGCCAAAAGTTGTTCATGTTGATGTTTGTCTTGACATGACTTCTACAAAATTATCAAAGGATTTTGGTCGAATCTTGCACGGCAAGTTATAACTTCAGGTGCTCCTTGATGTTCTTGCTGCAATCAACAATCCGCATGCATTGTAAATTGGTCGCATTAAATTCCCAATACACTAGCTAGCCCACATTTTCCACCAAAACATTCAGAGTATTTACGGACCAAAGCCACCATTTGCAAAAAAGAAAGTTGTCAATAGTTCTTCAGATGAAGGTCAACGAATCCAAAAAAATATTAAATAAACCTTGTTGTCTTCTCCTTGGTTGTACGTACGCTTTGTTTCCCAAAATTTTGGTCCATAGATTTAAAGAAGGAACATATGTCTTTTTAGAAACAAAGTCAATTTTAGTAAGGATCATGTACCAATTGAGAATTTGAACCCCCGAAACTTTGCTAAATTTGGTAACCCCGATTTGCTCCTCTAAGTGATAGTTTTCAAAAAGTTGTCTAAAAATCCAACATTCTCAAATTTGATTTCTAAATGCTTCGAAATACACTAGATAGACTAGAAAACATTTGTAAAGCTAAAATTTTGATGTGAGCTAATTAATTGGATTCGAAATGGAGCTCGATTTTAGGTCAATTTTTGGAGCGAATTTATGGTATTTCGGGCCTCGATGAGAAAAAGTCGTCTCGCGAAAATAATATTTGACTGATCGAAATTAAAATTATGTTTTTATGAACAGTGTTCCTAAGCCTTCATTTTGGTGTAGATTTTGAAAAATAGAATTTTCTCGAGTTGCGCGCTGTAGTCGATCCTACCGCAAAGTCGCTCTTAAGAACAAAAAGACAGATTCAACCCTTTAAAATACCAGGTCTGTTGTCCCGGCAAAACTTCATTTGTCTTAATTTGATGGGTTTATGTGATTCTGACACGCCGGGAAAAAGAATCTGATATGTACTGTAGTCTGTCGAGTTTTTTTCCCATCCTCTTTTCCTCGTATTTCGAAGCAAAACTTTGCAAAAGTGACCATCAAGAAAATGTTGAATCAAGCCTAACACTTTACAACTGTACCAACAGCCTTCTTAAATAAAATACCAAAAATAACTTTGTAAGCCATGAAAAGATCAAAAGCTGTGGGAAAATATTGACGAGACAGCTTAAAAGCTCAGTGCCTTTAATCTGCTTCCGTTCCATATCCCAATGTGAGAAAACGACTACCAGCGTTTCCTGCCACCTAACCCAACCAATCAAGTACGTGGTGTTGTACTCACGTTTATCACAGTCGAATTCAATCACGCTGTTGCCATTTGGACAGAGACACTGGAAGCCGCTCGAAGTAGGCACACACAGGTGAGTACACGTGCTGTTGCTACAGAATTTGGCGGCTGTAAAATAAAAGGAAAGAATGTTTGGTACCAACTTCACTATAGGCGGCTTCAACGATTTCTATTCCTAAAAACAACCATTTGAACACACAAATTCAGTTCAACAATTGGCTCAAAAGTTAGACAGAATAACACCAATCATTTCTACTCTTCAAGACAAGCAAAATGAATGGTCACTTTATAGGTATTCATCAACTGGTTCAAAAGTTAGAATGAACAACACCAATCATTTCTACTCTTCAAGACAAGCAAAATAATTGGTCACTTTATAGGGTTTCATCAACTGGTTCAAAAGTTAGATTGAATAACACCAATCATTTCTACTCTTAAACACCAAGTATTAAATCTGGTTTTAAAAGCACATGGCAAGCACTCGAATCAAAGCAACCAATCTTAGCCGCCATCCCACCGACCTGCTGATCTTCTCTGCCGCTGTTTCTGATGCACTTTGACTGAAACCGGTCGGCCCAGTCCCTTAAAGAGCACCTCGGGAGCCCCCCGGCCTAACTTGTCCAGTTTGTAGAGCCTCCTCGAGCGCCTGGAAGTCATATAAATATCATTGCCATAAACGTCTAAGGAGTGAGGGAAGTCCAGGTTTTCCAGCACCACATTTCTACCTTCACCATCATAATAGCTCGACTCGATTGTTCGTTTCTTGGAATCACACCAGTACAGGCGAGCCGTTGGGTAATCTATTGAAAGTCCTGTGGGCCACTGTAGCTTGGTGCTCACAACAGTAACACGATTAGTGCCATTCATACTGACCCTTTCTATTGTGGGTCGAGGTCCTCGTTCTATCCAAAAGATGTACCTAAAAAAACGCAGTTCTTGCAATCATTGATTAATTTTCTTGAGTTTTTCTAAGTTCTTGAAATAATGAACTAGTTTACCGTTTTTTTCTTTCTTCTATTTGTTCCGACATACTTATAAAAGGAAATGGAAAAAAATTAAGTAGGTACGGAATGTTTTTAAAACGCATTTTACGGTTATTCACAGCTTCCACGCTTGAAAATAAATAACAAGTTAATAAAATCAAATGTATAATAAGTGTGTAGGAAAAATATCTTTCAGAAAGGGGAAGAAGATCAAGAATTTTTTCTTTAATTATTGTCTTTTGTTAAGTCATTTTTTTTATTTTTTAGAAAATTATTCCACAGCTGCTTCTGATCCCAAATGACCGTTGTTTAAGTTCTCGCGCGACAAATGTTTCTTGAGGTTTGGTTCACATTTTTTAGAGCTATTCAGTGAGACAAAATGTCTTGGGAGCAAACATTTTTCTTAAAATGCAAAAGGAAAACCTCATAATCTACAATATCCGCAAAATTTTATCCAAGTGCATGCAAACTAAGTACCAACCCTTTCAGCGGGTCCAACACAATTGCTCCGGGCGCAATTAGATTTCTCACCACTGTGCGCTGATAATGCCCGTCCGACCGGGCCATTTCGATAGTACTTTGACCTTTGTAGTATTCACTGTTGGTCCAGTATATATTACCGCCTATCCAATCCACTGCAAGTCCCTGCGGTTGAGAAATCTTTAACATGAGGTCTTGTACTACCAAGGAATAATCTTGTACTTCGCGTCTTTTTCTCCTGATGGGCGTATCGTGAACTGCGGAAAAAAATACGAACAGTGAACAAAAAACTCAAACCTCTAGAATCTCAAGTATTTCTCTTCAAAAGTCAAGTGCGCAGACTTCTGAAATGTTAAACTGGAACAAAACGTTTTAAGCATGACTAAATTATTTTACCACTAAAAACTTGGGATGCTACACTTTCAACAACTACTTTGGCACAAAGTTTGCTAACCGTAACTACTGAAAGAGCAAAATGGCACCATCAAAATGTTACAGAAAACTTGAAAACCGTCTAAGTAGCGCCTAAACGAGAGATAAAACTAGGAGAGCAAAAAGACATTCGAGGGGGGCTGGATCGATAAAGTTTATCCTCTTTCGTCCAGCTCCCCTCGTGTGAGTTGCTACGCCGGCGTGAAGTCAATTTAATACGTACTTGGTATCCGCGCCCGTTTGACAGTCTTGTTAGACGTCCAGTACACGAGCTCCTGTTCCACATCAAAGTCAACGGCGCCTATCTCGACCTCTCCAGACGCCACTGCTGAATACTCGCCTACTGAGCTGTTTCGAGTCAGAACAAACTGCCTTATTTCGCCCATGGAAGGAAACAGCAACAGTGGAGGGGGACCTGGGGAATAGATCATCACAAAATGTGTATAAACTTTATGAAAGATGTACAACGACGGTTGAAGTTGGTTATGTCGAAAGTTGCTTTCAAAGTTTGAACTTCCAATTTGTTTTCGTGTTTTTGAACTTCGTGTTGTACAATTTTGGTCTGAAATCAAACTCACGTCAATTTTGAAATCATCGGTATGTATTCAGACCTAATTGTGATTCATTCATTTCAATTACCATTAATAATGTCATTGCTACACCAACATCCTTATCATCATCCTCTTCATTACCACCATCACTCTCAGGATAATGCCGTAACCATGATCTTTACATCAATCATGTCTACATTACTATAATCACCTTCTAGATAATTATCATCATCGTCTTCAACATAACTAATAGTATCACGGTTACCACCATCATACTCAGAATAACTATAGTCATCAGCATCATCATCTATGTTGACCACCGTCATCACCATACCCAACACAAAATTTATTGTCATCATCTTCATTTCACCCTTACTATCATCAACCTAAAGCATCAAATCAACCATTTGAGATTATCAGTGTTGCACGTGCGTACAAACGATATGGAGACAGGCAGTAAAATGCTAGATTGTCATTTTACTTACTGTCTCCAGATAAGTGCCGACCCATTGAGCCACTTGGCTGGAGGAAGGAGGATTAGTCAGATCCAACAAAAGTTAGAAAGTTTCCACAATCTAGCCGACATAGGTTTCTTCATCATCTGGTAGCTTTATTCCTCTTGGGATATCTTGTTATCGTCTTTTCGATCTTCTGCTCAGCTTTAAAGGTCTTAAAACATGTTTCGGCTCTTGACCTTGGGACCGATGAGGCCTCTCAAGAGCCGAAACATGTTTTAAGACCCTTTAAAACTGAACAAGAAGATCAAAAAGACGTGGAAACAAGCTATCCCAAGAGGAATAAAGTTATCAGACAACAAACGTTAGCTTATGTTCAAATTAATTCCTAGTCATTAATCAAGTGGCTGTTCACATACCAATGGGAAGGCATTCGCGACCTTCCTTCACGTGTCCTGCCGTGCATGAGCAATGATAACTGCCTTTCGTGTTCACGCACAGTTGGCTGCAGACGCCGAACTGCTGGCACTCGTCGATATCTTCACATTGAAGTCTCTCAGATGAATGAGCAAACCCTTTCCTGCATGTACACAAAGCCTTACTGCCAACTTGCGTGCAGTTTTGATCGCAGCCACCGTTTCCTAAACTGCAAGAACTGTTTGGTAGACCTTCAAAAAGAGCGTAGTCGGTCACAGCCAGTCAAACATTTAGAACGGTGGGAAATACAGAATGGCCGTTTTCACATTGAACGACCGACAAGTCGTCCGAGCGTGAAAACGAGACAAACTCGTCTAATTTGTCCATCTGTTTGCTCGTCTCTTCAGACGATTTTTCATGGACAGCTTGTTCGTCTAGAGAAATGGCCGTCTTAAATTCACATCTGTCGAACAAACAGTCGAATAAGTTGTCCTTGTATCAAGAAAGGAGAGTGACACTAGCATAGGGCGACAATTATCTGTTTGTACGTCAGTTGAACGTGTGATGTGAATTTATGACGGCCAACACAAGACGATTTGTTTGTCTAACTTTTTACACTAAGACGAACAAAACGTCGGATGACTTGTCCGTCCTCTAATGTGAAAACAGCATCTGTTCTGGAAAATCCCGAGGCCCTGCACTCTAAAGAGTAAGCAGCTCTAAATGTAACTCGAATACGAAATCAAAGAAAAAATATAGGTTTGACTTAATTTCGTCCCCATTTGTTGTGGCGACATAAAGATGCGCCCCTTTTCGTCAAAGGCTACGCAGCCAGGAGACCTGGGCCGAGACTTTATGACTTTGGTCCAGGAACCCATTCAAGTGTTCACTAAAAGTTTGAACTGAACATGCAGCTGACAACAATGAACCGAGAGCAAACCTTCTCCTTTTCTCCATTTGCCAGTTCTTCGCCTAATAAAACGAACGCGTCAATTACTAGCACCTTGACTGTTAGTTATGCGTTCATGGGCGGAAATCTGCAGAATTTCTCCACTTTTAGGGTCAACATATTACTGTTTTTTCAGAAGTTTGTAACACCGAGAGTCAAAATACCATATAATTTAGTTTCTGACGTCCTAAATTTTATCGTAGGAATTTTTCTCAGGACTTAAAGTTCAAACAAAACGTCATCGAAGAGTGAAGGGCCACTTTAAGAAGTTTACACCACTGATCTGAAAACTTGCTGGCTGAGCAAAGGTCCTTCTCTAGTTGGTTCTAGTAGCTGTGTTGAATAACTAAAACAAGCAAAAACCTAAACTTACGGCAATGCAATTCGTCCGACAAATCCCCGCAGTCATCATTACCGTCACAAACAAAGTCATTACGAATGCAGTTGCGGTTTTGACACTTGAACTGTTGGACCGGACAGCCTGTGTTCTTGGTGTTGCATCCGAGGGTCTCAGCCTCGTCCGACCCGTCTTCACAGTCTCTTGTTCTATCACAAACTCGCCACTCAGGAATACACAGGTATGTACTGGCGCACCGGAACTGATTTTGAGCACACCGATAACTCGCTAGAATAAAAATTTGAGTGAGAGTCAAAATGTCTGAACAACCGTAAAGCCAACTTCAATATTAGAATATATTTATTAAGCTTCACTAATCTTGGGTAGTCGGAGAACCCAACAGGTTTTGCAACCCAATTGTTGGACTCCGAGGACTAATACGTTTTAACATCCTTACCCGAGAAAACGCGAAGGTCTAACTGATAATGCAAAGGCAGCACCTTCTCCTCAGTTATTTTAAGACCTTGAATGAAGGTCCGGCAATGCCAGGGAATCGAACCCAGGCCTCCCGCACGACAGACTGGTGCCTTAACAACTGGGCTAACCAGGCGGTGGTTCTAGTTACTGCTGTTTCACGCTAAATTTATTGGAATTCTAATACTAAAGTAAAGTAAGAAGTAAAGTGATGCACTTATATAGAGCCTTTTCATATGGATATGTTCAAGGCACTTTACAATGATCAGTTAAGCTCCAACAAACCGGAAGCTTATGTAGGTGCAGTTGGCAACCACTTCGAAGCGGTCCATGTATGCTGGTACTCATTTTACCAACCCCGGAAGGATTGAAAGCTGAATGGACTTTAGCGGGAAAGAAGGTAGCGCCAACCCCTCCGCTATCTTACTTTCTTATTTCCAAATGTTGCATCTACTACTACCAAAGTAAGTTTAGAACGTAAAAAGTTAAGGGAATTTTAAAACTACCCAAACGAGCTTATTTCTAAGATATTAATACGCAAGTTAATTCACTGTAAGAGCTGCAAACCTAATCTTCCTTACAACTTGCCTTATTTATTAACCCCGTTTACTACCCAGCCCCCCCCCCCCCATCCCACTCCCCACTTCTACTTTACCCTGAATGTACTTTTCAGTATAGTGAAGCTGCCCCTCCTGACAATCGCCGTTTGGTTTGCCCAGTTGATAAGTCACCAGTCTGTCGTGCGGCAGGCCCGGGTTCGATTCCCGGTGCTGGACCTTCACTCAGGGTCTTAAAATAACTGAGGAAAAGGTGCTGTTTTTGCTCTAACATCTGCAAACCGGTTAGACCTTCGCGTCTTCTCAGATAAGAACGTTAAACCGTAGGTCCTGGGAGCCAGACCTCGAAGGGGACCTTAAGTCCTTTTGCCTGTTCTCCCGTGACTCTTTGAGTCAAAAATATCTTTAAAAAAACAATGCAGGTCTAAAAGTAATCAAACTCACAAACTGGCACTTTTGGACACCCGGTCAAGCCCCGTCGCTAAAGCTACAGATACATGTACAGATATGATTAACTGGCACTTTACACTACAATGTACAATGCCATAGCTAGCTCAGTATAGGTTAGCTTCAACAACATCCTGCTCCATCACTCACCGCAAAAATTGGACGTCTCGTCACTCCTATCTCCACAGTCATTGTCACCATCACACAACCACTTGTCATCAATACATACATTGTTTAAGCAAGTAAACTTGTCGAGCGGGCAATGACGACCATTAGGGTAGCGAGTTGGGCAGTCTGGAAAGAAAAAGTGGGGTACATGTTTGTAAATGAACATTCATTTTTTTCTGCTTAATTGTGAGTGTACACGTTTAAGTTTGTAAATTAAGGAAAGCTTTATAGAATACACGTGTTTAGCTAGAAAACCTTACAGCTAATTTAGACACTGGGCATTCCACATCTAGTAATCTATACTTGTTTATAACAAAAAAAAGCTAAATGTCATAAATATAATGAAACTGCTGTAAGCATATACTATAAAGATAGTAATAACAATAATCTTTTATTAGCAAGCTCTCTCACTAAAAGTGATTTTCAGAAAGGACCTAACAGATTATAGAGTAAAACACATTTGAAAAAAAAACTACATACAAGAATTATGTATTACACAATATGAAAACTAAGGCTAAAATCTAGAAATTAATATATAAAAAAACCACCATTAAAAACTTTTTGCAAGAATTATCTATTTTGTAGTATAAAGACTAGGGATAAAATCTAAAAGTTATGGGATTGTTCGTTGTTCATTTATCTTCTGACAAACAAGTGAACTTATTGAAAACCTAAGCTATCGGGATTTACATTATTAAATTATCTGTCAACTAGTTTTAAGATACGTTATCTAAAACGCCTAAAACTTTATTAACCACAACCGGAAGTACAAATGCACTGTGGGTAATGGTCGCAGGTCAGAATAACAGGAAATGAGTCGCAGTGTAAATGATAACTAGACGCCTATTAAGGCGTTTACTCGGGCTACTAGTAGTGACTAGTGTCGTGGCAATGTATGAACTTTATGAATACAAATTCAAGAGGCACTTATAACATCCCCAAGTTAAGTTTACTCTTTAGTGGCATATTTGCGACCAAAATTTTAATTTATTCGCCAAAGAATTTTTTTAGGTGCAAAAATAGATTGAAAAATTGTGTTCATCTGTTCGGCTTGACAGTTCATGACTTCCGAGTTCCGTATCTCAAAATACACGTGTAAAAAAAATTCATCTACTACAGAAACAGTTATATGACAAGCTTACATTCATCGGAATCATCTAATTCTTACGATAGTACATACGTTATTATGTTTTGAACATGTTGACCTTTTAGTGTAACACGCTTCGATCACAGGCTTACCAGACGAACTGTGTGAGTCCGTTCAGTTGACAGTTGCATATTAATTGAGCTCTCTTGCGGTTTG
>JAOBRD020433444.1:15849-35813 GCA_027575215.2 Hydrozoanthus sils | reverse complement strand
CATTTTCTAAACACAACACATTTCGATGTTATAGGCTACGAATGGAAGTATGTCGGTTGCTATGGCGACAATACAGACCCCAGGAACTTCCAAGTTATTTCATTAGACTCTTAACTAATATCATCGATTTAGGTTATAACTTTTATCTAGGTTTTTAATAATAAGAAAAATTTCGTTTAATTTCGTACCCTCCCTTTTTTTAAACAGAAATAGAGCGTTTTAGATCATCGTAGAATTGTGGTTTAGGGTACGCGATAGCAATCTTTGTCATAAATGTAGGAAAGAGCATCCAAAAGTTTTGACACTGCTACCCACAACAAAAATAATAAAAAATTTTATTTCGAAATTTGTTTAGAAATATTTACATTGATATCGATCATTAATAAAATCTACAAACTTTGTGGGAGTAAAAAAAATCAAAACAATTACAAAAAAATCAATAATACGTGCGCCTCTAAGTATCTAAGTATGATAATTATAATAATAATTACAATAATGTCAATAATAATAATAAAAAAAGATAATAGTGATGATGATAATAATGGTTTATTGAAAATACAAAATTGCACAATATAAGTGAAATATTTTATATCTCACATATCTTACGTTTGAACTTCATATATATAATTTTGTTACACATTTTAAATATGGATAAAAAAAAGTATTGGATACTAAGCAGAGTAAAATTGAAATTGAATATTTTAAAGTTATAACAGCTAGGACAAAAATTCTTTAACTAATAGAAATGAAAATTAAAAGAAATTAATACAAGTTACTGTTATCTTATTCGGGCAGGAACCCATTGGTTCTGCCTAACCTGGGTCAATAAATGGTACTTTGCAAAAATAGTTTTTTAAACTGCGACTCATCAACATCAAATTAGGGTTTTAGCTTTATTGTATTCTAGTTGTTTTTAGAGGAAAGCGATACCGCTGGTCTTACCATCCATCTTGTCACAGGGCTCACATGTAAAATGACGCTTATTAGATGAGCCCTGTAATTTTGCTGTGTATATTATTAAAAACCCACTCGTGCAAATTACTTCCAAATTGAACTCGAAGTCGTGTGATTACCTATACGTATTGTTTTACGGCCCGAAAATCGCCTGAAGTTAATTAGGTTGAGTATAAATAGGAAAGAATAAGTTAGAAAGGAAAGACTAGGTTAGGAAAGAACTAGGATAAGAAAAGATTGGGTAGGATCGAGGAGGAGATAAGATGCGGCATGATATAAAATCTGCCCCCATATGTTAATAAGATTACTCAGGTAAATGTAAAGGCACCGTCATTTAACGTCGATAGTTCCTTCAGCTCTCAGAGAGTGCTGCTTTCAATGGTAGCCGACGGTGCGCCCTTTACCCCCTCCCTCTGTCAGTGCTCCGTTTTACGGGTACTCAAAGCTACAGCTACACTGATCAGAAGAAAGTCGAAACAGACATGCAGTCACCGAGGATCGAACCGGAGACCTCTAGCTCCGAAGACTGCCCACTAACCAACTGAGCTACGCCTGCTCCTACAATGTGATTATAGAGTTTCCGCTGCTGGCTGACCTATTATGCGTCGCGCGAGGTGATTAAAGCAGGCGTATGAACAAACACTCAAAATGGCCGCCTCGCGTTTTGTGGATCTTTAGGCAGAAGAGTTAACCTCCTAAACGCTACACTGAAAAGCACTAAGGTTACATAACACTTTTCAAAGGTAATGCAGTATCTCTATGACAATTGTGCTAATAAGTGATAGATAAAAATCCGATGAAAACGTTTTTAAAAGATATCGATACATGCGACCGAGTAAAAGACAACAACAATTAGTATCTACCAAAGCAACCAACATCCATTTTCGCGCGTTCTGATTGGCTCCCGTATCTCGCACTATCCATGGATAGTATCTACCAAAGCAACCAATATCCATTTTCGCACTCTGATGGGCTCCCGTATCTCGCAATATCCACGACTAGTATTTACCAATGAAAGCAACCAATATCCATTTTTGCGCGCTCTGATTGGCTCCCGTATCTCGCAATATCCATGATTAGTATTTACCAAAGCAACCAATATCCGTTTTCGCGCGCTCTCATTGGCTCCCGTATCTCGCATATAATTGCAAAGAAACATATTTAACAGCAATTTTCTTTGGCAATGGCTAATTTTTCTCTTTGAAAATCATCTGAGTAATTTTACTAAAACATTTATTCGCCTCAGTGAACATCTGGATAATAAATAAACCCCGCAACTTCGCCTCGGGGACTATTCACCAGATATTCACTTCGCCTTTGGCGAATAATTTTTAAATATCATTAGGCGCAAGATAAGTTGATATATATACAACAAATATATACAATAGTGGATGAGGAAAGCCAAAACGTCATATGCGCAACTAACTGTTTCACGCGCTGCCATCAGGCGACTCGGTATATGCTGTTCCGGCCCAGCCAGTTAAGCACTTTTTTTATTAATGAAACTGTCACCACTTTATTTTATTACAACAAACGTACATATAAATGTATAATTAGATTTAGTATATACCAAATCAGCGAATAGCTTTTTCTGCGCGCTCTGATCGGTTCCTGAAACAGTAAATATCCAAGGATATTTACTGTTTGGAGAAAGCTGTCAAAATGGCGACTCCTTTCGCGGCAACCTCGGAAAAGGAAATTCACGAAACAAACAATTCAGCCATTCCCATTAAACACAAAAAGGGCCACTAAATTTGGAATGTATGTATTAAGTTGTTTTACCCCGAAATTTTAAGAAAAAGTACAACGATTAAAGTGAGCGCGGGCTTTTCTTACTTGCGTTTGAAAATTTTAAATTAATAAATTTTGTTCAAACTTGACATTCACCAACTCTCATATGAATTTATTCGACTGATTTGGCATATACTAAACATAAACAACTATCCCCTCAGTGTCGGCGCCTAGCGTCTCGTTAGATATCCACCACTAGTCACCTCCACTTCGGGGATAAATTGCTTAATATCACGTAATGAATATCATAAATAACAAACGGTTATCTCGGTAATATAAGAAGGAACGCTGGTTGTTGTTGTTCTTAGCTATACTTGTTCCAAACGGCCGTGACACACGGTCGAATAGTGCAAGACAGGTGACGCGTTTTCAAGTATCAAACGAAAAACCGATCTTACCCCACACGCTTATGTGTTCCCATAACGTACATACGCTTGTTTGCGCATGCTTTAGCAAAGATAAAAAAGTATAGTCAACTTGCTCTCCACGTTTCTAAATTAAAAGTTTTAAAGGCACGGTTGGGTAAGTTACCGATATAAGTATAACTAGTTTGATAGTTCATCTATTAAAATTTAGTACACCCGTTTTTGATAGTTCATCTAGTTTAAATTTAGTACTCCTGTTTTTGATAGTTCATCTAGTTTAAATTTAGTACTCCTGCTTTTGATAGTTCATTAAGTTTAAATTTAGGGCTCGTTTTTGGTAGTTCGTCTAGTTCAAATTTAGTGCTCGTTTTTGATAGTTCATCTAGTTTAAATTTAGTACACCTGTTTTTGATAGTTCATTTAGTTTAAATTTAGTACACCTGTTTTTGATAGTTCATGTAGTTCAAAGGCGATAGTGATCTTTTACCATTTTGGAAAAGATTATTCTTCAACCAAGTTTCAAAGTGTAGATATCATGTTTATGGAACTTAATTTGTTAGAAAGGGTTTTGAAAAAGAAGAAGAAGAAAAATGTTGCTTATTTCTTTGAAGTAACTCTTTTGGTTGCCGAGATATCAATGTTTCTCAAAAATGCAAATTACAAAAGTTGTGAAGTAATAGGGGGAACTCAGAAGTGGAAAGGTCACAAAACAAGAATTATTTCTTGAAATACTCGACCAATGATCCTGAAACTTTGCAGTTATGTTAAATTATGACACATAAACAAACACACGTTATAAGTTATAAAAATAGCTGATGTGTTGCAACTTATCCCATTGGGTTCCCCCTGTTACGTGACAACTTGGCCGGTAATTTGCATATAAGAAAAACCTTGATATCTCAGCAGCCAAGAGAGTTACTTCAATGAAAAAAAAGCAATTTTTTTTTTCAAAATTCTTTCTAACAAATAAGTTTGCTGCTCTCGAAGATTTTTTTCTCTTCTTTTCGAGATTAACTTGAATCTTGCAGCGCCTTGAAATTCCATGCAATTTCCACACCCATCGTAATTTTGTCTCCTGAAGACGTTCCAGTCTAGATCTTGGCTAAAACCATCAGCACAAGTAAAAACATCAACTGGGCTGAAGGTTTACAAGTTTCTGAAAAGATAAGAAAAAATTTTATGCGCCTGGAATTATGGGTTAATGTACAAGTCGCCATCTTTTGTCGTAATCGTGGATTTCAAGATTTTCAACAAAACATTAATTCTCATAAGTCTTCATCTTGCAAGTTCTATCAAACATAAAATAATTTCAAACCTGGCACAGTAGCTGAGCGTCAAGTATGTTACCAGAAGACCAACCTGTTGAAATAAGAACAACCTGTTCAGCTATCGATAAGGAAACAAGAGTTCATTATTACAGAGATTGTTCTTATTCTTCAATACGTTGGCTCTTAGTGGCTCTGTAATGCATCCATTGAAAAAGAATAAACATTTTTCCAGCATTACAGGAAAGGAAAGCAGTGTTTTATTAGACAAATAGAACAATTCCATTGCAGTCTTAAACAGAGCATTTTTTCTCTATTTGAACAAATGAATACATCTCATGCTAATTCATAAACATTGAGTATAATGATGTCAAACAACACTTCATTTTCCTGAAGAAGTCTTATTCGAAGATATATTTCTTAAGTCGTGTCTAATATTAAGTATCAATGGTAACTCAATAAAAAAAACGGTTAGCAAACCCTTGTAACTGTTCATATTTTATAGTTTAATAATTTTGCCCATACCTGAGCAGCAATTGCTAGTCCAAATATCTGTGAGGTAATGAAAGTTTGACATTAATTGTAAGATTTTGTTACTCTGACCAGAGTACTATAACTCAAATTTGTACCATTTGTTTCTATACAATGAACTTTACTCCTGTTGAAAGTAACCAAATAGTCAACAAATGTAGCATTGGCAGTAAAAGTTTTGTTGACAACAACAGCAACGCATTAAATGTATACACTATGTATTACATTCTTAACAACAATTTATACTGCATTAAAAGAAAATGTTGTTCTCGTCTTGGTAATTAAGCAACGATCCGAGTAAGAACTAGGGAGGTCAACCGCAATGGAACGCAGAAAGGTACTAATTGCTATATCATCAAACTGCATGTTGATCTGATTGGCTAAATTTTAAAAATGGACAAAATCTTCATAAGTAAGCTGATGTATTCTTTCCAGTTCACTCATTTATTCCTTCATAGTTTACACATTTCTGTTTTTAAATTTAAGAGAAATTATACGTGGGAAACATTGAAAATCAAGGTTTTCTTCGCTTTTGTTTTGGAGTTCTATGATTGGCTTAATAGGCCTTATGCATGTTTACGTCAAACACCCCCAGCCTCGCTTTCGAATCACGAAAGTGCGGATATTTTCATATATCAAATCCCAAAGCGTCCACAAATGAAAAGAATTCCTTCGTGAACACGGTTTGCACGTGCAAAATGCTCACACCTATTTCTTGAGTACGAGGCTTGGAGGTGAAATTGACTAGTTTGACGCAAACATGCATAAGGCCTATTATTATAGCACAAAAGAAACATTGCTCTGAACTAGAGATGCACTCCTTTTTACTTAAAAACTATGTTGTATGCTGGTTGGTGTATTCTTAGTATGAAAATTTAAACATTCTGATGTGGGAAATGTGAAATTCCGAAGAACAATGGGAATCTTGAGCTTATTTACTTACCGCGAATACCATAGGCAAGGAAACAACATCAGATAAAGCCCCAGCCAATAATGGACCGAAGGAAACTCTAAAAAATACAACAATTGATAGATATTTCAACAGTAATAAATTTATTAAAACAGAAATTTACAGAAGAGTCTTCAACTACAGTTGGATCCCGATAACTGGAATTGCCAAGAGAAACCACAATTATATCAAAATATCAGGGTTTCGAATGGTAGGGGTAAAATTGCAGTTTATATATGAAGTAAAATCAAATGAAATATCAGTTTTGTTTCGAGTTAGAGAAGAATTCGAGTTATTGAGGTTTCGAGTTATCGGGGTTCAACTATGTGATAGTAACATTAACAAAGGTGTTAATGATGTCGAAAATAACTAACAACTATCCCCTGAAATGTAGGTGACTAGCGAAGTATAGAGCGAAGAGGTGAGGTAAGTACCATTCACCAATCACCGACACTAAGCTGGCTGTTTCAGCATTAACCAAATAGGCTTTCTGTTCTTTACTTATATGAGTTCTTTCCTTGTTTATTTTCATAATTTCATCTTCCGAATTGGAGGCAAAACGAGATGCCATCTTTTCTCCTTTCACAGTTGAGTGACCAACCTAACGGGCGTTGTGATTGGTTGATTCATGGTCACGTGCCCTTGATCAAATTCAAATGTACCCCGACCAGGATACAATTGCGCAGTTGTTCCCCGCTTCCTGAAGTTGTGTCGCCTTTTTGCTTGTCTTTTAATTCTGATTAAGGGAAAGTCTAAATATATAACATAGCACTCAATCTATAGTCCCCAGGGAAACAAGTTAGTTTTTTGTTTTCCCTCGACGGCTTATGTTTAGGACTCTCGGGAAAACAAAATTAACTGTTTCCCAGTGAACTGTACATTAAGTGTATAGTCACTGTTTCCTCTATCTTCACAAATTTATTAAAGACTTACCCACAACAAGTTGAAGTAAAGAACATTGAAGATAAAACACTGCTTGAGACAAGGTCGACTTCTTTTCCCGTTCTACTTCTAAAACAGGTAAAAGAGAAGAACTCACAAGGTTGCTTGGCTATAATGTTTTTGTTAATGTGTCACTGTAACAATTGTTTGTGATTAAAGCTCAAAACAAGCATCTACCTTGTTGCTTCCATCATAAGAGGTAATGGAGGAATAAAAGAAATGCCGATTCCGAGTCCTATCATAATCTCCGCAGCTACTGTAAGCCCAATTGTCCTGCAGCAATAACACACAACATTAGCATTTGTTAAAGAAACCGTTATCCACATTTTCGCGAGCTCTGATTGGCTCTCGTATAAATTGCGATATCCAATACAATTAGTCAATCTTTAGGCGGTAGTCAAAACGCGCGTGCAAAGAGTAGAAAAAAAGTTTGCACTGTATTGTTTTTTGGAAAAAACTGCACTTTCGGCTCAATTTTTTGTAAATTCTAAAACAACTATCTCCGTCAGGGTCGGTGACTAGCGCTAGATATAAAGGCGAGTTTTATCTGACGTCATTGTTTACGTTCTGGTTTCATTATAGCATACAACTTAAGTCGTAGAAAGAGCAGAGATAAACAACAACTGACTTTAAAACTTGAGAATGATTATCAAAATTGACCGAACTTTGGTTCTATAAGTGTAGTTTCAAAGAAGAAATTACCACTCAAAAAAATGAAAAAACAGCTGGAGGCAAGAAGTCAACGAAACACTCTTACTCGAACCCATACAAATACCTATACTTCAAGCTGTATATTAATCATGGAATGAGCTTTATTGTAAATTATTATTGATTTTGGCAAGTAAGAATGAAGTTCTTTTGTCCATTTCAGGAGACCTTATTTCAATAATTTTTCAGGGCCTGGAATATATATTTTGCCCGTTCCGGGACTTTCTAGGATTTTAAAGGTTCAAAAGGTGAGCTAGGATAATTTTATTTGGGTCAGACTTTTTGTTAGTCCATATATTTCTATTAATGGAAATTAAGATGAAAAATTAGTTCTTAAAAAAGATCTGTTTCTGGCTATCTCTAAAATTTTCTTTCTTTTCGATGTTATCTCTTTCCTTCGTTATTTCCTGTATAACCCTTTTTGGCAGAGTAACGTTATTTGCGGAATCCATTCCCTCTCCAGTTATACTAGTCAATACTTTGAGCTTTACTTAAAAATCGTTTTTGTTTCAAACCTTACAGAGACGGATTTGAGCTGTAATTTTTGAAATTAAAAACGTTTTTCCATGGAAAATCTAATCAGTATTTTATACAAACAGTAAAATTTCCTTAGAGAAGAAATTAGTTTGAATTTTGGTTTACTCCAGGGTTAAAATTCACCAGCCTTTGGACAACCAAGCCCTGGAATTCTAGCATAGCCTCCATGAAATGTTTTCGATTTCAACAATAACAAAGAAACAACAGGACAACCTTTGACTACTGGTATTAAGCTGCTTTGTTTGTATTTGCAATGTAACTAGCACATCTTGATCTTGTGAAATCCTATCCAAGTTAAAAGAAAGTTATTTTTTTAATATATCCTTTTTATAATGAAATTTCCTGTGTGCCTGTTCACCGTTAGATTTAAATCTTCTTGCTTTTTCGTCGGTGGAAAGAGCCATTAAAGCCAAAAGTCTACCTACCCGGATGGTAGTAGCTTGTCCAGAAAAGGCGCTGGTCCTATTATCAAAAAACCAACTGCGCCAGCGATAAACCCAAAAATGAGGAAAAGAAAGTGTTTACCCTAAAAAAGATAAAATAGAGAAATTGATACAGATACAACTTTCTTCCTTCCAACATAAATTTAAAGTATTGTTTAGCCCTTATCGCGTTAGGTGTACAGAAATACTTGAGACAGTCCTCTGCCATCATTTCCGGAAAGAAAACGAATAAAAGGATTGTTTGCTGCGGCATTTTGAGTAAAAGGAATCGATTCCGCTCTGGCCCAAACTCAAATTCAAACGCCGACTACAGAGGTTTTATTAAATTTCCGACGGAGTTACGTCAGTTACAGCAAGGTGTTACCTTCCCGTGAGAAACACATTCTTTGTACAGTGGTTGTTTACCATTTACATGGGAAAACCGGTGGTCGACGGTTTGTACAAATAGTAAGCAAAAACGCCAAATGAAAAATTCCGTTCAGGATTGGCGTGTACCATTTATTGCACAACTTGTAAATTACCGAGACGGCCTAAGACGAGTTCGGCCTGTTCAAGAAGGAAAATTCTCCATTTAACGAAGATTTTTTTCTTGGTAATAAGAACGATGAAGAACTGCACTTAATAATAGCCATTGCAACCTTTATCAAAAGAGATTCAAAGAGAGTTGTTGGTTTTCGAGTTGTGGCTCCGTCATATTCAAGAAACAACCTTATAACACTTGACACACTTCAAATCGGAGTAGGGCTTGGAACTGGTGGAGAGCAACAAATGGTAAACACGTTTTCCCTCTTGGAAAATCCGGTTGGGAATTTTGGACTACCTTTCAAGAAGTTCCGTTTATTTTAGAAAATTTTCGGTCGGGCAAACCAAAATACTCTTACCATTTACATTCCAACCGAAATTTTCGAAACTTTTTGGTAAATGGTAAACAACCAATATGATAATACTATTTTAAGATTGTACATTTCTTATGTATAGCTTTTAATAACGCTTTTAAAATATGCATGGCATTCAATAGCACCACCAAGCAATCTATAGCACTTCATGCACACGAATTGTAACGTCAATAGCACGAACTGGCAAACGTTAGTATTAATAAACAATCTATCCTTGAAAAAGAAATTTTGTTTTAAGAACTTTGTTCATAAGAATTATAAACGTTTGCTTTAAATGTTTGGCGAACACTTGAGAAAAAACAATGATTGTGACCTCTCTAGAATTCCCAAACTTTTTAAAGCTTAATGTATGGAATTTTTTTCGTTAGAGACTTGAAACCCAATCTTAACAAGCAAAAAGACAACATTAACTAGAAAGTATTTTAAGATTGCTTTGTTCTAGCGCCCATGTATTTATATTTTTTTTCTTTGTTTCATAGTCCTTTTATTGACCATTTTATTGTAAATATCCCTAGCGTATTTTAGTATATTTTGACCATTGTTTGAATTGTACATATATTACTTCAATTTTATAACTACTTTATCTTGAAAATGATGTCAGTGGGACATCGAAACGTCGATTTTTATAATAAAGCGTTTATAATTTTTGTCCTTGAAAAAGGACATTCATTTGCACATTTACCACAATCCCTAACATCCAATAAAGATTTCAATACAAACAATAGAGTGAATGGAATTACGCGTTATTGAAAGTTTTCTCCGTGTTAACGAACAAATTATAAATATTTGCGTTAATGACCAGGTGTTTTCTGTTATCAAAATTGCGTCCAAAACAGAAAAACTGCAATGTTTGTTAATGACGCAAATGCAACAAGTGGTCCTAAATGTAACAACGTTAGTGTAAGTATAAAAGAACTTTGAACTTTTGTTGAGAGTTCTTCGTTTCTATTTTGCACAAAACCGTTATCGTGCGTCTGATCAACATTGCACACCAATAAAGTTGAGGTCCATGAATAGCGGATGGACCGGTTGCTGAAAATGATATTCGTTGTTGTGTCATTACCGCAAGTTACAGCTTTCTCTTTCATTTGATGGATTTGCAATAAGTTAAACAAAAACTGAGAATAAATCAGTTGTTGTTATAACAAAAATATTGTGTCATGGCAAATAAATCAAAGTGTTCTCTTGAAAACTTACTTAAGACTTAGTTTTTTAATTATTTTTCAAAAACATATACATTGATGTACTTACAAAATGGTCAACCAGCTTGCCTACAGCAATTGTTGCAAAAAGGTACGAAACCCATACTGCAACATACAATACGCCAATTTCTTGTGCTCCAAGGTGGAGATACTGTTGAAAATTTCACAATAAGGAGTATTATGTTACTACAATAGGCGTACCTCCCTAATTTGGTTGTATCATCCCTCCCCTCCCCCTACCAAGTCTGTCTGTCTGTCTGGTTGTCTTCCTCTGTATCTCTGCTACTCTGCCTAACTGTTTCTCTGTCTACCTCTCTGTCTCTCAAATCATTGGCAGACGCGCTAGAAAATTAGCGCCACCTTTTCTAAAAAATATTAAGTGCATGAGTAACTTAAAATTCTGAGAGCTAGTTTTTAAATTACAGTCACCCTCCTCTACTCTCGTACACTTACCTCTTTTCCAAATTTGGCGTAGATAGGCTCCATTACAGCGAAGGACAAACTGGCAACAAAGGCACTCTCAACTGAAATAGTTTAAACCAAAATTGAGATACAGGAACTCATACCTGGCTCTGATAACCAATAATGGGCTTCCCTGGGCGCTTCGAGTTCTAGATAAATCAATACGTGCTACAATGGCTGGTTACATAGGGGGCAAAATTACTTCGAGCTGATTGGAATACAGCGGGGGCATTTTTTCTTAATTCAGGGCAAAATTACTTAGAGCTGATTAGTCACTGGTACACTTCCGAAAATTTCCGAAGATTTTCCGAAAATTTTGAAAAGTCTCAAAAATGCCTTAGAACATTTTCCGAAGATTTTCGAAAGTTTCCGAAGATTTCCGAACGTTTCCGAACACTTCCGAAGATTTTCCGATTTTTTTTTAAAATCATAAAAATGCCTTAAAAACAATTTCAAACATCGTCGCAAAGCGACTCGGGCGATTTTGGAAAAAGCTGAAAAGACTCGTGAAATTAATCCTTAATTTTACTCGGTCCCATGCGATTACCTTTACTAATCAAAATATATAGTATGATTCTTAATCATAGCAGACGCATGGGATTTAAACAACACCTAGAAGATGCCAGTATTTAAAGCAACTGCAGAAGATGAAAGAATTCACAATGATCACAAAAGGTAGAATATATAATTTCCCCCGAGTAGAGTCCAGCCAGAATAGAAGGTGCGTCGAGTTCTAACCAGAACAGAAAGTGTGTTAATTGATTTCCAGTTAGTACAAATGGTGCAGTGGTTTCCTAAATGCACAGCAGGTGTAAGAGTTTCCAGTATAGTTAACAGTAGTTATCAGTTAACAACATAGTCATCAGTTACTTTCAGGTTCATTTGTTTCGAGTGAAGAAAGTGCAATAATTTTAGTGCAGAGAGCACAGAAGGTGCAATCATTGCCACATTTCCATCAAGCACAAAAGATGCAATTATTTACATCAGCATCAACAGAAGATAAAATCATGCCTTTCAAAAGATGAAATCATTACCACCAAGCACAGAAGATGCAATCATTTCACTCAAACACAGAATACGAAATGATATATCTCAAGCACAGAAGATGAAATAAAACCCATCAAGCACAAAAGATACAATCACTTCGACTAAACAAAGAAGATGCGATCATTTCCACCAAAAACAGAAGATACAATCACTTCAACCTGTTAGTATATGAGCCTACATAGGCAGTAGGCGCGCGGTTTTCTCAGTAAAAGTACTCTTGTGTTTACCTGCCATCTGTGTGCGTGTGTGTTTCGTTTCACTTAGATCTTGAAATACATTTTCTGGCGACGAGGATAAAGCTATGACAACTATCGGCAAAATAGAGGAATTTAACTTGAGTCACGGAATTATCGAGCGATATTTAGAGCGTTTAGAACAATATTTCGAGGCAATCGGCGTTAAAGAAGATACGGCAGAGATTCACAAGCGACGAGCGATTCTAATCTCAGTCGTTGAGGCGAAGACCGATGAGGTGCTGTCAGACATCTGTTCTCCAAGGTCTCCTTCTTCCACAGACCTCGCAGAAATTCTGAAACGTCATTTCGCTCCTAAAAGGCTGGTAGTTGCCAAAAGATACGGTTTAATAACTGTTCACTCGCGGCCGGTGAAAGCATGTCAGTCTTCGTGGCAAACCTCAAGCGTATCACGGCCACGTGTTCCTTCGGCACTCACTTGACTGAATCACTTCGTGATCGTTTTGTCTGCGGTCTCCGCAACGAAAGAATGCAAAAAAAATACTACTTACGGCTGAATACTCCTTTGACGAGGCTCTAACAACTGTTCTAAGTATTGAAACAGCGGAACGAGATGTCCGTGAGCTTTCCCGTTCGACTGCTCAATCTGTATACAAGTTCTCTGAACGGGACAAGCAACCCAAACGCGATGCTGCCCCCAGATCAAACAAGCCTGAAACACCTCGTAACAAGCAGGACAAGTGTTTCAGTTTTTGTTAAATAAATCACAAAGGCCAAACTGTAAGTACAGAAATTCTATTTGTCATTCATGTAACAAGAAAGGTCACATTTCCCCAGCGTGTTTAAGTAAATCTGCCAAGCAGATCAAGGCGAAAGATCCCCCCGACCGCGAGCATGAAGTTGTAACTCAACTGATTTATTCACCATCTCATTGTATAAGGTGGATAAACATGACATTTAAAGTTAATGTGGAATTAAACGGTATTAGTTTACTCAAGGAGCTTGATACAGGAGTTGGAGCCTCTCTAATATCTGAGAAGACATATCGCAAGCATTTTAGCATGATTCCCCTCAGTTCATATTTGAGCAGGTTACACGCATACACATGGAAGCCATTAAGGTCTTTGGACAGATAACCTTGGGTGTCAAGTACTGTAATCGACATGCCAATCTCCCCTTAGTTGTAGTGGGAGGGACTGGCCCATCTCTGTTTGGCAGAGACTGGCCTGCTGCCATCAAACTAGACTGGCAAAATATATTTTTAACCTCAAGGGATCATCACTAGAACTCTCTTTTGACACACAAAAGAAGATCAAGCAGTTATTGATGACAATGCCGAGATCTTCAAGCCCGGCTTAGGCATTATTAAGGGTGTCAAAGCAAAGCTGCAGTTAAAGGAGGGAGCCATTCCTAACTTTTGTAAGGCCCGCCCAGTCCCTTATTCCCTGCTCGAGGCATTTGAGGAAGATTATGATCGACTCGAACGGGGGTATAGTCGAGAAGGATGAATTCAGTGACTGGGCTACACCTCTGGTTCACATACCAAAAGTGACCATTCCATGCGCTTTTGTGGTGACTATGCTGTCAGTGTGAGCCCCAAGCTTCATGTTCCCCACTACCCTATACCATAGCCAGAAGAAGACCTTCAAAAATCAAGGGGTGGAAACTTTTCTCCAAATTAGATTTAAAGAATGCTTATCAGCAGCTTTTGATCGATGACAAAAGTCTCCCTATGTAACAACACTCATCGGTGCCTGTATCGCTGTAAGAGACTACCCTTCGGGATCGCCTCTTCCCCTGCCATATTTCAGAAGACCAAAGACATGATTCTTCAAGGTCTTGACCAGATAGCTGCTGTACAGAATGATGTTTTAGTGACAGGGTCAACAACACAGAACACTTAAAGATTCTTGAGAGAGTACTTTAACGTTTAAAGGAGTACAGACTCAGGCTTAAGCTTGAAAAATGCAAGTTCATGCAGAAGTCTGCTGTCTACATGGGTTGCGTCATCTAAACCGAGGGAATCTTTCCCACAGCCGAGAAAGTGGTGGCCCTTAAACAAGCTCCTCGACCTGAGAACCTAACCCAGTTAAGGTAATTCCTGTGTATGGTCAATTATCATTGTAAATGGATTCCTAGCCTGAGCACCATGGTACACCCCTTAAATAAACTCTTGCGAAAGGAACAGACATTCGTCTGGTCTAAGGAATGTGAAGAAGCATTTCAGTGCGCAAAGAAATCCATAAAGTCCGACAGGGTCCTAGTTCACTACAACCCTGGGTTAACTCTGGTGCTAGAATGTGATGCCAGCCCATACGGCATTGGCGCAGTCATTTCTTATCGATTCAACGACGGCACAGATAAAACTATTAGATACGCATCAAGGTCCCTTAATCAGGCCGAGCGCAACTATAGCCAGATTGAAAAGGAGGGACTTGCTATCGTCTTCGGCGTCACAAAACTTTACATGTATTTATATGCATAGAGATTCACTTTATGTACTGATCACAAACCTCTTTTGAAGAGATTCGCTCCAGATGTAGCAACCCCAGTCTTGACAGCCGTAAAACTCCAATGTTGGTCCCTGTTGCTGTCCTCACACCAATACAACATACAGTACCGATCTTCAAAAGAACATCGTCAATTCAAACGCCCTCTCCAGACTTCCCTTGAGCTACTGCGAGGATGCCAGCGTCGAAGAATGTATATACAGAGCAGAAGCAGAACAACAGCTGCTGAGACATCCAGTGTCTGCTCAACGCATAGCAACTGAGGCAGCTCGCGAATGAAACCTCTGCAGAGCCTTGAAACACACCCACAATGGTTGGACCATTACATCATATGACGATCCGAAACTAAGGCCTACTTTAGCCGGAGGCATGAACTCTCCATAGGATAGGGATGCCTTAATAATGTGGGGGCTTCGCGTGATTATACCTCCCATTCTCAGGTCTTTAGTTCTGGAGAAGTTAACTGTGCACACCCAGGATTGTCCAGAATGAAAGGCGTTGCCCGCAGCCATTTCTGGTGGCCGAAGCTAGACGAGTCCATTGCAGCCCTAGCAAACGCATGCCCAGACTGCTGTAGAGTTAAGTCCAATCCACCTAAATCACTACTCTACCCTTGTAAATGGCCTGCCAAACTATGGCAACGTTTGCTACCTACAGCAATCAGCACATCAGCACTATTAAGTCAAGGTCGATGCACATTCAAAGTGGCCAGAAGTCATCGGACCAATGAAGTCCACTTCTTTCAGTGCGACAGCAGATGCCTTGCGCTCTGTCTTCGCTAGGTATGGTCTTCCTGAGCAGATTGTTAGTGACAATGGCCCCCCATTCCGGTCAAGAGACTATGATAAATTCCTGAAACAGAATGGGATCCAAAGAATCCTGGTGTCTCCATACCATCAATCTTCCAACGGTCAAGCCGAAAAGTTCATCCAAACCTTCAAGCAGTTCTTGGAAACCTCAAAGAAACAACCAAACTCAGCTACAAACGTATTGAACTTCCTCCTGGCCTATCGAAGTACTCCACGTTCTACTACAGGAGCCACACCTGCTAAACTCTTTCTGGGCCGAGAAGTAAGAACCAGACTCTCCCATATGAAACCAGACATGGCCGGTAGAGTGTCTCGCAATCAGGCTGAGATGAAGTTTCATCACGATCAGCACCGAGGCAAAGAGAGTTCTCCATTGGAGACGCAATACTCGCACATGACTACCGCACCAAGGACAAGTGGCAACCAGGTTCTGTAGTTGACAAGTCGACCCCCTACTCTTAAACTGTACAGTTGGGCAAGAAGCCACTGACTTGGCGACGTCACACAAATCAGCTTCTGGACCACAGCAGACTACCAGACAAACAGTCTGAACCGCCAGACCCATCTGGACTGGCCCACAAGCTGCCAACTCCGACAACATCCACTCGATTACCAAATCCACCTACTGTATCATGAAACTACTCCAACCAACGTTGCACCTACTAGTACAACTGATGTTGCTGAGCCTGGTCCAGCCCTTAGGAGGCCGCAACGAGAAGTCAAACCACCGCAGAGACATATTGAGCATATTTGAGTTCAGAACTATTATCCTTTGGCATTTGGTTTTATTTATGGCAAATTTGCATTCAGAACTATTTGGTTTTACTGCTGTGAATCAATTCGTTGTTTTTCTACCACTCCTTGCACTTAGAGGGGAAGTGTCACAGTGTATGAGCCCGCATGCACTAGGCGCGCGGTTTTCTCAATAAAATTACTCTTGTGTTCACCCGCCATCTGTATGGGTGTGTATTTCCTTTCTCTGAGTTCGTGATACCAACAAGCACAGAAGATACAATCATTCCATTTAAGCACAGAAGATGGAAGCAAAATACATCAAGCACAGAGAATGAAATTAAATCTATCAAACACAGAAGATCCAATCATTCCACTGAGCAAATACGATGCGATCATTTCCATCAAGCACAGCAGATGAAACCATTCCTATAATATCCATCAAGCACAGAAAATGAAATAAAATCCACCAATCACAGAAGATACAGTCACTTCCACTAAGCAAAGAAGATGCGATCATTTCCATCAAGCACAGAAAATGCGATTTTTTTCCATCAAGCACAGAAGATGCAACTATTTCAGTCAGCCAGAGGGTGCTATCATTTCCATCAAGCGTAGAAGATGGAATCATTTCCGCCACAAGCGTAGAGGATGGAATCATTTCCACCAAAGCAAAGATGATTTAATCACTTCCAAGACCAAGTGCAATGTAAAGATTTCAATGAAAGAAGAAGCAATGGTTTCCAGCAGGCAGAAATGAGAGGAGTTTCAGCAAGCAAAGAAAAAACAATAATTTCCAGTGGCAAGAAAAACGGTTACAAAATTAGATTAGAATGCATTTTTCTGAAAATTTTTTTCTTGACTTTAACATATTTAATTTGTACGGCAAACCTGTTGCAAGGACATTTAACAGCAATAATACAGCACAGAAGCGAGTTAAAAACCTTAAGCAACAAGGAAAACAATAATTTCGTCAATGGAACGAGGGTGATTGCAATAGCACCAAGTAGGAAATCATACTTCTGGCTACCTGCACTTTGTCATCAACATCAATCTACATTTTTTCCTAAATCTCCTTTTTCCCTTGAGCAATAAGTGGATTCTACGCCAAGTCGTTTATGTTGCTGATCTCGTCCTATTTCGATGTTATTGAGGTTTTAGGTTTTATCAAGCAAAGACGTAAACATGAAAAAAACGCTTCCGTTCTGTCTGACGAGTACGGCAGTTCACAACACCATCAAGGTCAAATTTTTTGTTATCTTCCTCATGTTTTGAGGAATTGTATTTGCATAGCTTTGGTTTTACGCCGCCTGGTTAGCCTAGTTAATAGGTGCCAGTCTTTCGTGCGGGAGGCCCGGGTTCGATTCCAGGTGCCGGACTTTCACTCAAAGATTTTTATAACTGTAATTTTAAGTCCTGTAAGTTTCATTGTACTTCATCACTTGGGTGCTATTATGATTTTTTTAATAAACCCTTACTAATATTATTATTATTATTATTATTATCATTGTTATTATTTTCATTATTATATAGTTTTTAAAACAATTATTATTGAATGCGTCGGCGAGTGGATATAATTTAATAAATTGCGAACCGTGTATAGCCGACTATCTAAGACCCTCAATAGTACAGTCAACTGTAAATCATTGTTAAGCGCCTTTGAGCATCCCTCATGAAAAAGGTGCTATACAAATGCTAAACATTATTATTATTATTATCATCATCATTATTATTATTATTATTATTATTATTATTATTATTATTATTATATCGTGATCCGAAGCGGACGCGGAGCGATTAATTGCGTCCGCCATTTTGAACCAGTGTCATTATCTGTTTTTTCGAAGGTTAATATCGTCTCGCATCTAATATCTAAACCAGTCAAATCGCGCATAACCGTGCCTGGTATTTATCAAAACTGTCTATTCTTACCTCCTAGTAACACTTTTAGATCTTTTGTAAACTCACTCATATACTGCACAAATCCTTTCGATTTGGGGGGACCTAACGAGAGTGTTAGAATTATAGTTAGTCTTATATATTAGAAAAACACCAAAAAGAATAAGTCAAGGCATCGATCAGAAAACTTTTATATCCAGTTTAATAGTACTATTCAAGTTATAATTGACAGTGTTTTGGGGGGTAAAAAACGATAACCAAACACTTCCACATAGCTGTTCTTTGATTAACAACACAACTTTTGGTCCAATTTTTGATGACGTTTTTCGCTGATGACCAAGAAATTCGCCGTTTATTTTTAAAATCGGTGATATGCCTGAAAAAATGACTGGAACTCAATTGTTTCTTCTCTATGTTATAAATTCGGTAGTTTGTTCTTTGAAAATTCATGATTATAATTATTTTCAGTTGTTTAGAAGTTTTTGAGCAAATACAAATATATCAGGAGCCCATAACTGATAAATCCTAAACTTCGGCTGAAGGCCGCCATATTAGATTTTCGGAAGTACTTATCACGGCAACATAATTAACTTTATTGATAACCAGATGAGACAATTGATCATGTACAACTACGTTGCTAAATGAATTGTTATTATTCTTAACCGTTTGCAGCATTTTGGTGTCGACAGTATTGATGACCATCCCCTTCCCCCTCCCCTTATAGCAAAATTATTGACACTTTTTTGCTGTCGTTGCCAGGGAAACCAATACGAGATCACGTGTCTTTTATTAGTTGGAAATAGTCGAACACTTACTGCAAGTGCTAAGTTTTTTACATCGATTTTATATCTATCGATTTGATGAACGTCATCGAAGAACGCGATTTTTACACTTACTAATGTTATTTCTATGCTACGGTTGCCATTTTGCTTTCTGGAGTAAGTCTTCTTCGCCAATATTTATCTTTACCTTCAATTGTTTCTCCCCAGAGAAAAGAAGCCATAGAAATGGCGGTAAGTATTTGCAATAACCCGAAGACGGCTGGTGGCCACAGATATCCGAAATGCTGGAAAATTAACGGAATGGCATGAGAGTTTGTTTCTTAGTTAAGACTTGTAAAGAGTGGGAACAGAGGAATCATTTTGGTTGGGAATAAAGAAACAGGAATTTTCTTATGAACAACGTATGTTTACTTTCACCTACTGTATATACATAAAAGGGCAAGATCTGCACCTAATCTTAATATTTAGTATTAAACAAGCAGGTAAATAGTATTTTTCGGGCGCTCTAATTGGTTCATCAAACACCAAATATCCTGCGTTAGCATATACCCAATCAGCTAATAGTGTTTTTCGCGCGCTCTGATTTGTTCCTTAAACAGTGAGATAATCACCGGTTAGCGATCATCGAGAAAAAGAACATGGCGTCGCGATTTCCGAAATATGTCAGCGAAGCTGAAATTTTAAGAATAAATGATGCAGATGTTCCAAATATAACACAAAAAACCCACATGCAGAGTTTGGTAGTAATGTATTTCGAGGAAAATTTTAAAAATTGTTTGATTTATGAACATTTTCAAAAGTAAAAAACTCAAAGTGTCAAAAACTGAGTTGCCGGCGCGGCGACAAGAAGCTATTTACATATTTCATCTAAAAACAACAAATACCGACTACGAGAAACATAGAAATACAAAAACAGTTCGTTCTGTAGAGTGATTTTAACAGCAAG
>JAOBRD020433444.1:0-12073 GCA_027575215.2 Hydrozoanthus sils | reverse complement strand
TACTGTTACTATTACTGTTGTAGCAGTTATTCTATTTCCTTAAGTGACGCTTACTGTTGCTATAACTGCTGTTGTAACAGTTGCTATGTCTTTGAATACCGCTGTTACTATACTGATGGTAGAAATGCTACTATTACTATTACTGTTGTAGCAGTTATTCTATTTCCTTAAGTGACGCTTACTGTTGCTATAACTGCTGTTGTAAGAGTTGCTATGTCTTTGAATACCATTGTTACTATTACTGTTGGTAGAACCGCTACTGTTGCTAATACTGTTGTAGCAGTTATTCTATTTCCTTAAGTAACGCTTACTGTTGCTATAAATGCTGTTGTAACAGTTGCTTTGTCTTTTAAATACCGCTAATGTTGCTATAACTGTTAGTATAACTGCTACTGTTGCTATTAATGTTGTTATTGTTTTTGTTGTTGTTGTTGTTGTTGTTGTTAATAATTCTGCTACCTTGCTTTTGTACTCTTAGTTATTGATATTGTTACTGCTGTTGTTATCAGACCTCAAAACTGTTGTACTTGTAGTAATTAACGTTACTTTATTTCTACTGCTTTCTGTTAATGTTACAACTTCAGCAACTTTTGTTGTTAGTTTTGAAACTAACGTTGTATTTTGCGTTTCTGTTAAAACAATTATTCTACTCTTGCTGATGTTGTTGCTGTTACTTGGTCTGTCTGCTTTGACAAAGGGCTAACAACACTCGAAAACTCGGCAACTCAAAGCTACGCAGCACATATATTTTAGTTTTAGTTTATATTTTTATCATGTTCTCCAGGGGCGTAGCCAGGGGGGAGGGGAGGGGGGATCACGCTGCATCATCACCAGATTGTCATGGCATTTTTGTCACCTGTTGTGAGTTGTTTGGCTAAAAAAGGCTTACATAAGGAGGGGGGGGGTCACACTGCATTTAAGTGAGGATACTCAGAAGGTAGTGATGGCGTTTTCGCCATCTGTTGTGAGTTGCTTGGTTAAAAAAGGTTTAAAAAAGGGGGAGTCACATGAACCTAAGGTCTCCCCCGTCTGGCTACGCCCTGGTTCTCGTTTTAGTTTTTTCAAGCCATAAAAACCTACCCGAAAAGAATTTGAGCGCCGCCAGATATTAAAAAACCGCCGACCATGACTTTCTTTGGATCCACTTTGTTCATCTATCAAAACATTTGAGTTAGAAATTGCTTGTTTGCAAAGGGCCCTCCACATCCTATCCGACCTCACTCTAACAAATGATATATTTGTTTGCTAGTTTATTGTATACACTAGGAATGGCCCTGTCAATGGGGATACCTTTAATTTTGAACGGATCCACGTGGCATCAAGAAACACTCAAGTTCAACGATCTACGAATCGAAAACGAAGCATGGAAGTGGCAACAAAGACAAAATTTGAACTTGCGGCCAAAACTGACATTACCATTCATGTCTTTGAAATTCAGATTGTTTAAAAACAATGCAATTGTCAACACAGCCCCATGCAAAAGACGATATTTTGATTGATGTGATAGGGAAAACCCTAGTACGTTTTGATTGATGTGATAGGGAAAACCCTAGGACAGTATAATCCCGCTAATTGGAGCACCGATGGGAAACCAAATATAATTCGAATTAGCTGGTACTCGAAATAACACTGTGAGAAAACTAATATTGCATTGAAGATCGAATTCCTGGGAAAATGGGTTTTGTTCGAATAAGCGGAATTTACAGTTCGAATTGCCCGAGTCCAAATTACTCCGATTCTAGAGTTCCTCGGTCTACCTTGCATGTAAACGGAATGACAAAACACCCTTGACAGGGGCACCATTTTTGATGGGGCTAGCCCTAAGAATAGGGCTATACATTTCTATGAATATCAAACAGACCCTAAGTTTTAATAACAATTTGCTATGAAACTTTGAAACTTAGCCTCTACGGTTCCTCGAGCCCTGTTTAGACTTAAAATTGAACAGAACGCATAGAAACAGTACCGCATGTACATTTCATACGAAACTACTTCCGGTATACGAAAGATATATTTTCTATACCCTCACTAGTAAAGATATTGCTGATGTCACTTCTTTGTTTTTTCCCGCTCGTTTCGGCGCAAACAAACACTCATACCTAAATGATAAAACTACACTTAAGCGCGAACATATGAAGCTTTCTCTTCGTGTAAAAAACAAAGTTTCACGAGTGAGCTTCTTTTTTCCAAACTTCGTAGACTGTAATGATATCTGATAGTTTGAAGCTAAGTAAAATATTGTATTTTGTGTTTGACAATATTTATCCTGCTTTATTTATAGTCTTAGTATACTCTACCTTGATATTATCTATAAGCTCACTTCGTGTGTGTGTATGTATATGTAGGTATGTGTGTGCTTATATGTGCATTGTATACTGTGGTGCGTCCGACCTAGTGTTATAATATTGATCATTCAACTTGCAATTCTGGGTGCCTGTTTCTACTAACATTTGGTTATTTCAGGCACCCAGTCTCCTTCATCTGTTTTTAATTCTATAATTATTAATTTAAACATGTATTCGAAAAAGGAGGTAATGAAAAATTGTTATTGTTGTTGTTGTTGTACTTCAAATGATCGCGTCACCGAGTATATCATCCACTAATGTAGTGTTGTGATATAACTTATCCTTTAGTTAAGACCAAAGGTTTAGATTGCAATTGTCTACAGGGATAGCTATACTTAGAGTTTGTTGACCTCGACTCAAGCAGAAATAATAATTACTATAGGTTTAACATCCTCAGAATTTTTCTAAAATAATTCTAATGTAGCGGTTTTTACTTTTAACAAAGAAATGACAGAGATAGCGGTGATCTTACCATATATCCAGCCAAAGGGCTCGCAACAATACCCATTAAAGGGGCTACGCTGAAAATAAGTCCAATAACTGATCCCGATATGCCCATTTTTGAGGCCTATGAAAAGAAACCAAAAATGAAGTCAAATGAATTCATAGATTGAGAGTTGAGCTTAAAATACACGAATTCGCTTGATAATTTGTTTTAAGAGCTCGTTGATACTGATCACGACTTATTTCTCAGAGATAAGAAATAAAATACATGCAAGTATTAAAAGATGTGGTAATCGAGTTAAGGCGGAAATACACCCAAACTTTTGTTGGATAGTGAGGGAGTTGAAAAAGATATTTGAATAAGAAGAATAATGAGTAAAAACAGCAAACCGTTCTTCCTGGCAAGGGACTAGTACAGCTTTGGTTTGAGGACGGTTTGGCAAATTTACATCAAATATTAATTTTTAAACTTCCCAAAAAAACAACAAATTCAAGATTCTCTTTAAAACTACCAATCTTCAAGAAAAAAAATACAACTTAAAACTCATCCAAAAAATCTTAAAACATTCAACCTGATTCTCCTTCATTCCATCTGCGTTTTAAGCAATGCGATTTTGTAGTTTAAATCGTGGATGGATACATCGTAAGAAACGGGAAAAAGTGGCCACAAAGCGCGCTTTGGGTGTACTCCCGCCTTAAGTAAAATCTGCATCGAGTTTTTTGGGCGGCCATTGATAAAACCCATTTGTCATATGTTGCTGTCTTTAAGGCTGCGTTGTGCTTCAAAAGAAACATGGCGGAGGATTGTATCACATATCGGAGTTAGGTTGTGTTGTAATATACAAGAAACATGGCGGAAGACCTTACCACATTTGGAAAGTACGGCATTATTAAAGAAATGCTCCCGTAACTCACGCCACTCGTAGAACAAGCTGCTAGCAACAGCAGTTTTCTCCGCCTTGTCCACTCCGATTTTCCTTTATCTTCGGTGGTATTTTCATTATCGGAATCAGTCTCATTTGCTTTTTCTGTGGTATTCTGTAATCTCTCATATTGGCCGAAGCCATTGCTCATCTTAGATTCTTTCATCTGAGTGTGTTTTCACGCTATTCTTCGCGCTACTCTAAGTGGAGCTCATATCGCGGAGAACACTAAAATATAATTACAAGCGAATTTTAACACACAAGATAAATTCTCAAGCAAAGTCAGACGAAACCTAGAAACGCTCAACAATAACTGGTGTGGAGATTGGTAGATCCGTTTTATTAGTACACTTATTGTATAAGAAACTTTCTAAACAAAATATGGAGACGTTCTTAGAAAAAATAAGATAGTTTAATTTACTTATTTCAGAACAAAAAACTACAGTACTTGCCTTAATATTGTTACTGTAACTAAGGTTGGACGATATATGATCTAGTTGTCTTTGATATATATAAATGTTTTCTTCGCCAAAAATGAAATAGACATCAAATACTTGATAATCAAAGCTCATAAAAACACCAACAATTTTGTTGGTGAAAATTGTGGTTAAAAGAAAGCAAAGCTATTTGATATCACTGAGTCTTTTGCAAGTACGTTGTCAAGGTGAAACCATGCGGGAACATGAAAGGAATTTGGGATGCGACGTACAAGTCGATATGAAGTTTTACCTTTTTGCATTGCTTTTAAGTGTTCGAATTTTTGGTTTAAACATCAAAACATTGAATTTAATTCACTTCCTTATTATTCCACTTAGCAAAAATACAAACATAGACCCAATGTCTACATTTAAAATTCTTTAAACTTGAATTCATTAAGCTTCGAGTCATTAATGATAAAGTTATGTACATGTATTACTGACATTTACAACTATTCAAAAAATTAAACAAGTCGCTTTTTGGTGAAGACGAAAAAGTAAAAAGTTGGGCTTAGTATTTTAATAGTAACTAGTTTGTTGGCTGCTAGCCGGTTATCAAAATAATCTGAACTCGTCTGAACTTGTACACTCTCTTTCCTTATATGAAATTTGAAAGTCTATTTTTTAGCAGATCTTGAGTGTCCTTAAACATTTTGGGGAATATAGCCTCAAGCCTTTTCTTAAAGTGTTCTTTATAGGTACATCATAAAAAGACAGTATAAGTACATAGAAAAAAAGAGAAAATAATAAGTCGTGTGAATTGTTCTTGAAAAACTCCATGCATGTAGAAATTACTCTCGACCTGGGTGCGAAAAAAGTTGAGCTATAAACTATATGCCGAGTTCATGATTTCGTGCCTTATAGTAACAAAAAAAAATTCTCGGCCATTCTTCAGCCCCTGGGCTGTCTTTAGTATGTTCTTATATTATTTTGACCGATTTTTAGCCTGATCTTCTCATAAGAAGAAGTTTCTTATAAGCAAAAAAGAGTGTAGTTAACTTTTTTCAAGATCTTTCAGATATTAAACTCAATACAGAACGCTATAGCTGTATGCAGGTTAAAACCTAAATTTATTTGCATAAGTATCAGAGGATATCAATGACGCAAGTAGTAGCCCAAGATGTATACATCTTTAGGATTACCATACCAAACGATATCTGACAATGATGGCTTAATTGCGTTGCTTCCGTGCAATTTTTGAGATACAAGGAAAAAGCAATCATTAATTATTCCACAAATTTGTTAGCTTTTAAAAGTCATAGTGATCGGGCTTATAAACGCAAAGTATTGGTATCGCAGGCCTAATTCAGTCGCCCATTAAGTAACTCGTAATGAGAGGACTGGCGAGAAACCTAGTTTTACTTTTCCCGAAAAACGTTTTTCAAAACTGAAGAAGTTCATAGTCTTCTGTTGGAATGTAAATCAATATTCTTTTGTTGTCGATATTCTGAAGCAAGTTTTCCACGTGGTAATAGGGACGGACGGCAACCAACATCGACAACGTCTGCTTACAAACGTCAAACAACACAATTTGTCAATTTTGATCACGCGTGGCTCGTTTGCTTTCTCTTTTTTTTACAAAATTACACTTTGTGAAAAGAAAAATACCAAAGTTTCCTTCTTAATGGTAATTGAAGACTAAGAAAATTTTCTTAAGGCGGTCGTTCTCGGAGTCGCAAGAATTCCAACAACGTCGCTGTCTCCACTGCTTATGCTGAAAAAACTCGAGGCCGATAACACCAACATCGACGGCAGTACGTTGAAATGCACCTAACCGTGCTGTCCGCCTGCACTCCGTGGCGTCGTCTTGAAAATTACAACACAAAAAAGCTCAATTTTGAAGGCTTTACAAATACGTACGAGGGTGTTCCTGTAAATCTTTATTTTTAAGAAAAACCCTTTCATCTTTCTCCGTTCCGTCACAAAGCGTTAATCGGACGAGAGAGATATGACTACGTGATAGAAAAGAACAAGCAAGAAGTGTGGTTTTTTCGTGAGCGACGCCGTTGTTGCCAGAATAAACTAATTGTAAATAACGGCTAAAGCTGAATTCAAACTAAAGCTTTGGACCTTCAGTACTTCGGTGAACAGGATTTTTATCATTCTTCCTATAAGTTAATTCCTTCAACCATGATTATCAAACGATTTTAAAATCATGATACTTATCAGAACAGCCGTTTTAAAAATAGTTGAGATTAGTTTTGGGCATCCGAGCTTTAAAACGTTTGGTACACAGAGTTCTTGTTTTCAAACGCTACAGCTTATGGCTGCGAGGTAAATTTGTACTTTGCACCTCCTTCGCAGGCCACTGTTCGAACAACAAATTATTTTCAGCTGCTTCGTTTATTGGTATAAAGAATGTCATATTTACCTGTAGCTTTCACTCCAAGTAGCACAAACTGAACGTCCGCGGGAAAAAATGCCTTATTTTCATGATATTCCCCATGACTGAACTTAACATATAACTTCAGCAAATCAATTTGCCGAGTCTTTGCTAAAATAAGCAATTATGCTAAAATAATCTGCTATAGGCGAATCTGTTACAAAGAGAAAATTTCGCATTAATTTATATTCCAAGTCAGTTGTTTGGTTACTTGAGTCTTTACTAAAACTGATAAGTTTGAGAATAATCCTGAATAGTTGTCTAACATGTTTGTGAAACAAATGTTGTAGGTGTTTGTTTGCCTGACCAAATCATATCAATCATATGGGTAATTTTTACCAACATAAAGTATGAAAAGATCAAACGGGACCATGGGCATGATTCGTTAACGCCGAATCCGGGTATTTTCTGAATCCGCATGTATCTTTCATATAAATAATAAAAGCTTGTAATAAAATAGTTCTAAAATGTTCAAATGTTTTCTACTATAAAGAGCATCACCATGGAATAAATCCCGGTAAAATTGTTCAGAACATAATAGCTAATTATTCCAATAAAGATAAAAAATAATGACTCGACAAGTTTTGTCTGTTTAAAGTCGCACCTCTAGAATATGTCGCTCATTTTTTGTGTAAAAATGTTTGCTCCTAAAATGATTTCCAACGTGAATATAGTTTCTGGCAATTGAGTGATTGTATAGAATGAAATAGACATAAGTTGATATTTTTGTTGCACGTAGTCGACTTTTGGTTTGAGCCAGTCGAAGTGTATTATAGGTAGCAAATTGAGTATGTCCCATGAGTAGAGCATGTGGTTAGTCATTCTATAGGCTCGGACTCTAGGGAAAAAAATTAAAAAGATATTTTTTACTGAAATTTGTAATTTTGAAATTTGTAATTAATAATGATAACTAAGGTAGAAATATTATTTGGAAAAGATTTGAAAAATTTGGTTGTATGTGGTAAGTCAGAAAAACAACGACCCAAGGCAGAACGATGATCTATAATACCCCAAATCACAAACCTTATTTAATTCTCTGTCCTTTACACGAAGTAAGAGCGGAGGAATGTGGCTGCACTGCTTGGTTCGGAGAATAGGTTTCCCAGTTTTTCCTACGGGTGTTTATGCATATTTTTTCGTATCCGGCAGTGGTCACAAGTACAACAAAGCCATCGACAGAAGTAGACTACACGATTGTACCTACATAAAGAACAAACTTGTCACGACAAGATCTGAATTTTTTCATATTTATTTTCAGAGAAGTAACGCGTTCCTCGTTTCTAATACATCACACAAGAATACAAAATGAGGCAATACAGCGGATATAAAAACGGCACTAAAGTTCTTTAAAACAAAAGCAGTTAAATAAATGTGGTAGATACTTGCTCTTTCGGTTTGACATGGCGCCCTTCTTGTTGTTCTTGGTTTCTAATTAGTGACTGACAGTATTCCAGGTATTTTGCATTCATTTCATACTAAAGCTTTCCGCGTAAATGATCTTAGTCAAACTAACCGTCAGGTTAGTTTTGTCATCTCTATTTCTGCTCCGGTTCACGATTAATACTCGGATCACTTTCTGCCTCCTCGAACATCTCTTTGAAAACATCTAAAAAGTGGCGACCCAAACATGTGCGCAGATTGCACCGGAAGCAGAAAACTCGAGATTGCGCAGATGCGCCGGAACTGACTTTTTGGAAAGTTCTGAGTTTTGTGGATGAACTTTATTTTAATACACGGGCTCTTCCACAGGAAGCCCGAGTAACAATGACTTTTTTTATTGTTATGGAAAAAACTCGGGTCCAGGCCCCCATTTGTAAAAAAACAATTTCTCTAACATTTCAAATTTTCATCAAGACAATTAAAGCAAATTAAATTTGGGTTTTCTTTTTTAATTTTTTCATTTTAAGAAGAATAGAAATTGTGTTGTACTATGTTGCACAACTTCTGGTCTGACAAAGAAACCTTAGCTAGTTCTAAAATTCTCGTTTGGAGTGTAGAAGCCAGTTTTTTGCCATGACAACGAAAAATTGTCACTGTTTTGAAAAATCATCAGCCCAAGGTCATCCAAAAGTTATTATGGATTGGCAGGAGATTTAAATTTGCCTGCACCTGGGCTCGAACTGTTCCGTTCTAGTTGTTTTAGTCGCATATTTTTTTTTATAGTGTAGTGAAACAAAGCATTAAATTGGGATGACCTTATAAGCCCAACCAAAAGCCCAAATGAAGTTATGACAAAATCAGGGCTTTAACGTGGGATTTAACACTGAACTTAACTTAATAGATAGATAATAAACCAACAAGTGACGAAGGGGTGTCGAGAGTTCTCAGGCCTTTCAATGCAAACTTCTGATTGATGCCCCTGAGTCAATTGCGAGCAACTAACAATATGGTTTCTCAATGGTCAAATACAAGCAGAGTTGTAAGCTTGGTTTTGAGTACAGAGCACAAGCCTTCTTCTGTTACATTCTTTCCTGCATGTTAAACAGACAAAAAACTGCTTTCCGTTTGTTTCCCGGTCTTGTGTGCATACGTTTGAAATTTCCCGCCATTAGGTGGCTGACGTTTTGTAATTGGCGCGAATTACGGCGAGCGGCAGGGGTTACGTACTATGAAATAAATGCTTTATAAGTAGCGTCAGAAATCAAAATGAGCAAAAAGGAGCATAACCGCCAAATATGATAAGCAGAAGTTTATAAACAGATGATTAACGAGTTTGATAAGGCTAAGCACAACGGAGGCAACTGAACTATCACTGCGCCTAACAAGGTCAGCTAGGAACTAGCCGTGGAAAGTGTTTGTTGTCATGTTGCATTTTTGTCTTTTTTAGTTCCAGTTTTTCATTTCCAGTGTTTAATATCTATACCAAATAGATTAATGTTATTTTATACAGGCTGTCTCTGACTGGAGAGATCCTTATTAAGCTAATTGGAGTTGAACATTCGCATTCGCCGAAGAGGCGTCCATTCCCGAGTTCAGTACCGGCCAATCACCGGCCGTGTTATGCCATCAATGTTCCGCTTGCAGTTCATCAAGTTATGGATAAGTGATTTAAAAACAAAAGAACTAAGGACTATTGTAACTGAAAGAGTTGAAAAAAAATTTTTTCTCGTTATAAAATATCGGGGGGGAAGCTCCCATACATTATATACATATATAGGGACGCGCCGCCTGCCAGGGTATGGTTTTTGAGGTCCTTGTCTTAGACAGGGTATACAATTTCACTCAACTTGTCTTAAACAGGGTTCACTTTTTGCTCAAATATTGTCTTCTGAAGGGTAGCGATATTTGACCGAATTTGATCGAATGAAAAAAAAACTTATAATTAAGAAAATAGAAAACAATAAACAGCCGCTTAATGGCGAATGTAATGCTTGGTGTTTTGCCTGTTAAGGTAAATTCTTCATCATTTTTGTCATTTACAATAAATTTACAAGAATAACGACAAATGTTTTATATAGGGTTCACATTTTAGAATTCAATCTTGAATAGGGTATATGTTTTTCGCTATTTGTCTTAAATAGGGTATAGATTTCCAAGGTTTTGCTGTCTTGAATAGGGTCAGGGTTTTGGGGCTTAAGCGGGACATCCCTAGCATATTCCAGGCCAAGTATTCCCCCCCGAAAAAATATCAGACCTCTAAGTTACTTGTATTGTACTCATCGAAACATCGAAATTATACTGACTGCGTATCGATCTGGAAAAGTATGCAGTTTCTTTCTTGGAAAGGAAAGAAAATGCTATCTAAGTTTAAGTACTCCGGAAAATAAGTGGGAACCACTGAAGGAAATCAAACCCATATGATCCTCTGATTAATTACCGTTAAGATTCTCTCGCCAGACTTCATGGGAACCGAATCACTGACGTGAATCAACCTAATACCTTTTAATTATGGGAAGATACTTAGCTCTACCCACTTGGCAACAGAAACTTACATGGGGAGTTCAGTCACTGACGAAAATCAAACCCATTATCCATCTGATTACCGGTCAGATGCTCTACCCACTGAGCTACAGAGACTCACAATAGGGAGCTAAGTTATTGACGGGAATCGAATCCATGATCTTCTGATTACCAGTCAGATGCTCTACCCACTGAGCTACAGAGACTCACTATAGGGAGCTAAGTCATTGACGGGAATCGAATCCATGATCTTCTGATTACCAGTCAGATGCTCTACCCACTGAGCTACAGAGACTCACTATAGGGAGCTAAGTCATTGACGGGAATCGAATCCATGATCTTCTGATTACCAGTCAGATGCTCTACCCACTGAGCTACAGAGACTCACTTGGGGAGCTGAGCCACTGACCGGAATCAAACCCAGACCCTCTAAGCCTCTGATTACCGGTCAGATGTTCTACCCTCTGAGCACAGAAACTCATATGGGGAGCTCAGCCACTGACCGGAATCAAATCCAGACCCTCTAGGCCTCTGATTACCTGTCAGATGCTCTACCCACTGAGCACAGAGACTTAGTTTCAGTTTTCAGTTTATTATTTTTGCCTGTGTTACAGATATAAGTTAGCAAAAGATAATTAATTTATAAATATAACATAATACAAAAACCGAACTACACTTAAATGCACACATATATCAATGAAGAGAAATACAAGGCGAGGAGGTTTATAAAGAAACCATAGAGCTTATTTGGGTTATGACCTCCTCCATATGAGGAGACTCACATGGGAAGCCGAGTCACTGACGGTTTTTGACGAAAGTTATCGTTTCTTTTTCTCTTAAGGCCCGCCACACACTGCACGAATTTTCTTCTGAAGGGCCCCTGTCCCAATCCGCAACGAAAAGTTGGCTGAGTGTGGCAGCTATAGGCAAAGGTCGGACACAATTTTTTGTCGTGAAAGAAGATCTGAACAGCTTGATCCCAAAACATCTGAACAGACCAATTGTCAGCTAGTGTGTGGCAGCCACCGAAAACTCGTCTAAGCTATTTTGTGCACCAGGCTTGCAATCAGAAGCGAATTCGCACGCATGTGACACGTGGAAAGCACAATAGGGATGCTCATATTTTTAGGGTTCGAAATCGACAATTTGGTGTTTCAAGGAGTTTTCAGAAATTATCAAGGCTATTTTTAGAAAGTTGGTGTTTTTAAGAGGTGCGCGTGCAAAAACATTTGAAGCGAGCGTGTTTTCTTCTGCGGTTTTTCCTGCCTTTCCGTAAAACCGATTCCTACAAAATAATCTTAAGGGTCGAAAATTTTAACGCCTTGTAACTTTTTAGGACAGTTTTTTTTCACACTCCCGACAAGCATCCCAATACCCTTTTTATCTTTTACCCAATAACCCCCATCCCGGGTGGGGAGGGGAACCACCGTTCTTAGCGAATTAAGAGGAGTTTGACTCATCCTTATCAGACGAAGCCAAGAATATTATAGCCTCTTCTTCTATAATTAGGGAGTTTACGCAACGAGGCACAGGCTTACCACCCACAAGTGGCTTGTTGTATACTGTATTCATTGGTTTCTGTTAATAAACTGGTGAATAAAA
>JAOBRD020433343.1:0-18621 GCA_027575215.2 Hydrozoanthus sils | reverse complement strand
CCTAACTTACAATATCCTTATTGATATATTGCAAATAAAAAAAACAATTGGGGTTTTTAATTCAGCCCAAAAGGCCTTTTTCCCCTATATTTCTTTGAGTTGATGACCACCTTAAAAACTATAGTAGAGTAAACTAAGTTTTGCATGACGATCTGTTCACGTTAATTATATTAAAGGATTTATTTTGATTAATATAAAGTACGCTCCGCTCAGGAGTCATTTAATATAAATTAGGCTCCGCTAGTCAAACACGTTTTGTGTTTTGTGGTTTAATTTGTTCTCGTAACTTTGTTGCGTCAGTAGTATTTTCTTCTCTACTTGGATTATCAATTTCCTTTATTCTTTCCGGTTAGGTAATATTTTTTCCTACCTTTGACACTTGACATGGTTTCCAGCCAAATCAAGAAAGATCACTCATAGAAGAAACTAAAAACAGTTTGATATTTTGTAAAAGTCAAAACAACTTTTCACGGTATTTCATTCATCTTTATTTGCGAAGGAACTTTATCGATGCGAAATAATTTTCTCCCCTCCACCCTCTTTTTTCTTTTCTCAACATTACCTCCCCCCAAAACGACAACACCTTTTGTTAAAATATTGATGCATCGCCAACAGGTTGTCGGTTCATGATAAAAATAATATATAAAAACGCTCTCTGACGAAATTTTAAAGGTATACGAGCTTTCGACAATCTATCCTATTGTCTTCACCTGACGAAGGCAATAGAGAAAGCCCGTAATCCTTTTTAAATTTTATCACAGATTGTTTTTATATAATAAGTTTTATATAATTTAATTTTATATAATTATTTTCATCATGAACATTTTTGTCAAAAATTTCGATTTTTGAACTGCTTGTAAAAACATTTGCTGATAGGTAGAAGTATTAATTTATGGGTATGAAAACTTAAAAGTTTTTCGAACGGGCTTTCACAAGAAATTCATATGTACAAATATGTTTTACTGCTCGTAAGTCATCTGGTCGCAGTCTTTTGGATGAAAAAATGACCTTGATCATGCTAAACCTATAAAGAAGTTCTTATTGTTTTGGTTGTAAACTCGCTTTGTAGCTTCATCTTAGTCGGATCTGATACTTATACAACTATGATTTGATTATGCAGAAACTTTGATAGATGAACCAGGTGAAGATCAAAGATGGAAATGGAGAAAAACAGGAGGGGTGAGTACTCAAGCCTAATACCTGTTGATAGATTTACCTTTATTTACCTATATTCATGGACTGCGGGCTCCGCAAACGAACTACTCTTTTTAGTTGCTTGCTGAATTTTAACTCAAGTTTTATTTTTTGATACGTATTTGCGTTATTGTTTCAGTGGTTGGCTGTATCGAGTCCAGAGGCCTACACCGCGTGTAGCATTGAAACTTCCCACAAGGATGACATAAGGTCACCTTTCATAGAGTTTTCAGAATCGAGTGTTCATTTTAGGTCAGTTAGCGTTGAGATTACTTATGCAATGAGGAGTTGTTCCTCGTGGACACCGAAAGTGCCCTCATGTAACGAGACCATTGGTTTATACATGATTCAACAGGACCAGGAACTACCGACACCAACCTTCAGCAAATTTACAAAGCGGGTTGCAACAATTAGAGCTGCTCCAGGAGAAATGACTAATGACACCCCCTCGGACGCTCTTAACACAAGTAAAGCTGTAATACCGTTGGCAGTAAACAAACAAGGAATTTATCTTGCTTTACGGCAGTCAAAGGCCTGCACAGCAATTTTTTCATTTAAAGTGTACTTCTATTCATGCCCGAAACATTTTGGAAAGCTTGAGTTCTTCCCCCCGACTGGATCTCCCGCAAGTGGGTTAATACCCATCCATGGCTTTTGTAGTAATTACGCTGTCACGAAATCAGGTTCATCAACAGCAGACGCGTTTTGTAGTAGCAAAGGAGAATGGGTGTTCAACTCGAATTCAACCTGTTATTGTCAGGCTGGGTATCGTTTTAATAAAGACGATGAACTGTGTGCACGTAAGTTTGTTAACCGTGTAAAACATTATAAACCTAAGCAAGGATAATCACACTGTAATCTGTAATCATTTTAATTTTAGAATTATGAGCAAGTAATAAAGTTATATGAAACCGACAGCAACTCCTATCTGCCTTAGAACAATGATTAGAACGGATGAAACACGTTTATATTTACGACACGATAGATACTCGTACAATTATGGTCTATAGAACTAAAACAAAAAGCCTAAAAAATGAGTCTTCTATTCAAGGTACGTGTTATGCATAAAAACAACAAAAACGTACAATACAATCAAGTGTGTTGTTATCATCTGAAGAAGGAGAGCATCTCCGAAAACATTTTTTAGAAAATTTAAAGTTTTCTTTTAGGCCTGAAATGTCGGCGGCGCAGTGGCCGAGCGGTTAACATGTTCGGCTCGTAATCCTAAGGGCGTGAGTTGGAGCCCCGGTCAGACCACTGTGTTGTGTCCTTGAACAAAACACTTTACCCGACTTTGTTCCAGTCGACTCAGCTGTATAAATGAGTGCCAGTTCTGCTGGGAGCTAACCTGCGATAGATTAGTGTCCTGTCCACTTAACACTACAGAAACCGGGGATAGGCGCCGGCCTAATGGGCCAGTAGGCTTGAGAAAAAATTTAGCTTTAGGCCTGAATAGCAACATTTTTCTAGTTTTCTTTTCGCTGTTTTATTTATCTGATCTTTCTCGATTAATCGCATCGTTCGTAATGTTTTTTTGTTCTATCTTCCATTTTCAAGCTTCGCTCGTACTTAATTGGAGTTCATTTGTAACTTTGTTAGGTAGTTAATGTAACTTTAACCTTTATATTCTTACTATAATAAAAGTAATGACAACCTTTTCATAAACAGCAACATTTCTTTTTATTATTTTTGTTCCTTTCAGTATTTTAAATTATTTGCGACACCTTAGTTTATATGCAAAGGAAATGACGCATTTTTGGTTTAGCTATTTTAGCTATATTTAGCATTATATAAAATGGGCAAAAAATAATAAATCCCTTTGTGTACTTTTTTTTTTCAAAACAGCCTGCCCAATGGGTACCTTCAAGAGCAAGCTTGGTAATGTTGGATGTATCAGGTGCCCTGCTAACAGCTCACCAAACTCAAACAGGACAGGCTGCAATTGTTACGCTAAATACTACAGAACGCCTTTTGAGTCTAACTCAACTAGCTGTACAAGTGAGTGACTGTATTAGTGTTTTCGTTAATCTAAAACTGCGTTTCCACAGCGTCTGTAACAGATATACTCGTTGAAACTTCTCTGCCGTTAAGTTCTAGTTAGGATAAGATTGGGTGCATGTTGCACAGGGACCTCAATTGTGGCGTTCGCAAAGACAACAAACATTTGCATCTAATTTGCCTCGTTTGCTACGACCATGTACCTGTGAAAGTTCAAAAAGCCGATATCCAGGGTAAATTCACTCATAAACGGCCAATTTCCCTTGATTTTCCCCCTTTCTTCGCCGAATTTCTTCGATCTTTCGTACTCTCCAACCGACGCCGACCCCCAAAACCCGCACCAGTCTCAGACGAGCGCCCGAGGAGCCACGCGTGCGAGAAATAATCACTCCTTCTGCTCTCTCCGACGTGGGCGAAGTTTCTTCTGGGGCCTTGGCCGAGTTTATTTTGCCTCGGGCATTATATTTTGGAGCCTGGGGCCGGCGTCAGTTGGAGAGTACGAACGATCGAAGAAATTTGGCGAAGAAAGGGGGGAAATCAAGGGAAACTGGCCGTTTATGAGTGAATTTATCCTGGATATCGGCTTTTTGAACTTTCACAGGTATATAGTGGTAGCAAACGAGGCAAATTAGATGCAAATGTTTATTGTCTTTGCGAACGCCACGATTGAGGTCCCTGTGCATGCTGTGGAGGTTGACATTTGTGGAAGCTCATCGGGACCCCGGAAACGTGAATTTTAGTTTTGTTAGCTCATAGTAAAAAAAAAGTTAATATTCAACAACAGTAAATTAAACTCGGATTTGACTTCGAAAGGAGGGGGTACAGTATAATTTTCCAAAGTCCCTCCTTCCGTTCTGGTCAGTCCTAAGATCGTGCGAAATAACAATAGGATATGAACTTTTGAGGTATTAGATATATCATCTGGAGTTGCGCTAGTAAATTATGTTTTTTTTTCTTTAATTACAGCAATACCTTCAGCGCCAAGAAATCTGAGTTTTTTAATCACAAGGGAAAACATTCTCAAACTATCGTGGAAAGTACCACTTCGTTTAGGAGGCCGACCTGTTGTGTTCTACAACGTGCACTGTTTTAGACTGTGGAAGAGTACCCAGAGTTGGGGAAATTGCAACAGAAACGTTCAGTACTTTCCAAAGTCCACAGGATTAAAGAGTACAACAGTCTTTGTGACCAATCTAGAGGCAGAGTCGCTGTATCGATTCCGAGTCCAAGCTAGAAACGGTGTTAGCAATGTTGCCAAGGAAACAGTGAAATTAGCAGAGGTCAATGTGACCACGGGAACAATAAATAGTAAGTTTTTAGTCACTTATGCCAAAGATCATTTATCTTCGCTGACAAGGTATTTTGAAGAAAACACACACATAATTAAGAAAGAAAGTTTTAGTCAAGTTGCATTTAAAAATCAAGTTGGCTTACTGACTAGTGTCCACGTAGGGTTTGTTTCAATAATAAGGAAATTTAGTCACAAGACAGAATTGAGCTGTCAAAGCCAAATTTAAATAAGCTGCCATGATGCAATAAGCGGTAGCGACTTTTGCCTTAGTCACATAACGTTACAATTTTTGACATATACTTCTGCTTAAACATTTTCTTTGCATCCTCTTTCCATGCTCTTGCGCTGTAATTTATACAATCGCAAACACATTTGTTGCATGTGTATAAATGTTATTATACTGATTTTAAAAATTTTTTCTTTGTTGCTTTTTTTGACACAGTCTTAATGACGAGTGGTTTTATTTTTATATACCCCAATTCTAAAAGCTAAAAGCATTAAGTTCATTTCATTTTGAAGGAAATGGTACTTTAGCTTGCCAAGTTTGCACCAGTTCTTCTAGTCCCTGCGATTCAAGCCGACAATTTACTTGCCCTGAAGAGGAGTCTTCAGCCTGTTACCATGGATACATTACTTTAGTTGACGCAAACGGAACAACTATAGGTTACCAAGTAACAGGATGTAGCAAGTTTAACGAGTCCAACTGTAATCAGCAGTGCGCGTTATTGGAGCTACCATTACAGGCGAATATTACAAAATGCAAGGTACGAAGGGGAGATGGGCTCGTAACGAAATAAGACAAGCTACCAATAACGAGATGCATTTTGTGATAATTGATCGCTATAATGCAACCTATTTCGTTTAAAATGAATATTTTTACTTTGAAACGTTGCGTCACACGAAGCTGTGAAATGTGGTTTATCCGTAAAGTTCAAAAGAGGAAAAATCAAGAGAGGAAATCAGGGTTGCCACAGTTCTGGAAAGTCCAGGAATTGGGGAAAAAACCCCAGTCTCTAAAAAGCCCTTGGACTTTGGTCGTGGTCCTTGAAAACCCTTGAAGGGGCAAAAAAGTGCTTTAAGAACAATAAAAAAGCTTTCTCCGTTAAATAATATCGTTAAAAAAGCTTACTCCGGAAAATAATAACGTTAAAAAGGCTTACTCCGGGAAGTAATAATGGTAAATAAGTTTACTCCGGTTAATAAGCTTACTCCAGTTAATAAGCTTGCTCCAGGAAACAGTTAATAAGCTTATTCCGGTAAATAAGTTTACTCAGGTAAATAATAACGGTAAATAAACTTATTCCGGTAAATAGTAGCGGTCAATAAGCTTACTCCGATAAATAGGAGCAGTAAATAAGCTTACCGTTGAAATAGTAACGGTAAATAAACTTACTCTGGCAAATAGTAACGATAAATAAGCTTACTCCCGTAAATAGTAACGGTAAATAAACTTATTCCGGTAAATAGTAGCGGTAAATAAGCTTACTCCGATAAACAGGAGCAGTAAATAAGCTTACCCTTGAAATAGTAACGGTAAATAAGCTTACTCTGGTAAATAGTAACGGTAAATAAGCTTACTCCGGTAAATATTAACGATAAATAAGCTTACTCCGGTAAGTAGTAACGGTGACTTAGCTTACTCCGGTAAATAGGAACGGTAAATAAGCTTACTCCGGTTATTATTAACGGTAGGTAAGCTTACTCTGGTGAATGGTTACGGTAAATAAGCTTACTCCGGTAAATAGTAACGGTAAATAAGCTTACTCCGGTAAATAGTAACGGTAAATAAGCTTACTCTGGTAAATAGTAACGGTAAATAAGCTTACTCCGGTAAATAGTAACGGTAAATAAGGTTACTCCGGTAAATAGCAACGGTGAATTAGCTTACTCTGGTAAATAGTAACGGTGAATTAGCTTACTCTGGTAAATAGTAACGGTGAATTAGCTTACTCTGGTAAATAATAATGGTAATTAAGCTTACTCTGGTGCACTTACACGAACTCTTCAAAGCTTACAGCTCAAATTACAAATGCTGTTGAAGTTGATCGGTCAAAATTGGCAAAACCTCGCATCAATTACTTAATAGGTCATATAAATATACTCCCACACGGCAGCCTTGTAAATCATTAGATTACCTCTAGTGTAGAAAAGTTTTTTTAAATTTATTCTAAGGTTTAGTTGTACTGAAAATTTTACCATGTATAAATAAATAAAATGTAAGAAATTTTTTTCAAAAGTAATGGATTTTTGCTTTAAGTTTCTGGAGTCGGCATTGCGGCCCCTTCATCTGAAAGTTTTTGTGTGGTCTTAGATGGCACTAACCATTGAGCATTCTTATAAGGCCGTGGAAGTCATCTTCACACGTGTAAATAAATTGTATGTTTGTACATGTGTACATAAAAATAATTAAAGCTGTTTGATGTCACAAAAACACCTATTGGTGAACTGATGCTGAACTATAAAAAAGCTCAGTGTACCTTTTTGCACTTCAACCATAAAATGAATCGAAGAATAGTTAGCCTTGCAGAGCCAAGTAATAGAGCTTGTCAATATTGTGTGTGAACTACGGAACTGATTTTCGAAAAGAGTGTTTAGGGTATTGTTACTTAGGTGATGGAGAAGGACCTGGAAATTATTTGTTAGCCAATAAAATAAGTACAATAGAGCACGTTTACAAACATTCAAAATTTTAAACAAGAAAGTGATAGCTAACGGGTAACCAATGTTTTAATATCCGATATCTAGTCTACTTTGCTTTGACTATCTTATTATGTTATTGGGGTTCACTGCTTACCTCCTCGATCCCTTCAAGAATGCAACAACTGTTTTCAAATTCATTACTAATCAGTTGATTGCCGGAGTACTAATACTAATATAGTTCTTTACAAGTAAGAACTAATAACATCCCAGGACTATTTTTATTCAAACCAAATTACCTTGTTACTCAACCAGTTTCTACGTCTTTTTGATCGCAGGTAACCTGCTGCTCAGGAGATATGTGTAACTACAGGAACGCCTCCATTGAGCCAACGACGCATTCCATCATCAAAACGCCTACATCCTCGGGTGCGCCCACGCAACGGACAACTGTCAGCTCTCTACACCCAACATCAAGGGCTTCGGTTTTAGTTGCACACGAAATGAATATTCTAAGCATTTTCACGTTTTTGATGTTAACAACAAGGCTTGCACTTTAGGCTAATGGAGGGGGGAAATAATTACAATAACAACAAATTGCTTCGGTGACTTTTTAGATAAAACCTGCTGAAAACAATTATATATGTCATATGATATCTACTACTGCTTATCAGGAAAGTCGACCTCGATAGAACGACAATCTTGTTGTCTTAATTAACAAAACTAAAGTACCAAGGTACAGAGCTTTTATCCTCGTTTATTTCTGAGAAAATTACTAGGGCAACTTTAAAAAGAAGTATGTTGCTTTCTATTGAACCTTGATTTGAATGGTTTGCTTTGCTCTTCACTCAAAAAAGAAAACAAAACTTAAAAAAAATTTCAATAGGTCAGTTTCTAACTCGAATGAAGTCTTTCCTTAGTGGCCTAGTGCTATGAACGCCTATGAAAGCGTCAATCAAAATCTATTTTTCTAACGAACTGAAGGGTAGGGAGATACACTGTAAAAATGGCATATTTATTGTTTCTTTGGGCGCATTTTAAAAGTAACTGATCGGACTTATTAAACAAGCTCTGCCGATGAACAAACCGCTCAAGTCTCTGCAAAACCCTTAATACGTTTTGTTGGTTTTTGAGCAAATCATGAAATAAAATTGTAAAATTACAAACTGGTTTAACTTCCTCGCTACTTCTAGCTATTTAAACCACACAGACCAAGACACAAAGACACATTTTAAGCAAAGGGTCCTAAAAAAACCCTGTAAACAAAGTTATCCGTCTCCACGTTCTATATGCAGCATTTTTCATTTCAAAACAGTTTGCTACTCATTAGGGCACTTGTCTGACCTCCCTCCTCTTTAGTGCAATGCTCTGGGAGTTGTATTTAACATAATAACCTCATGTCTGTATGTTTTTATCGCAAAAAGATTAAAATTGTTCTGGTCACAACAAAGATATAAAATACTGAGCTACAATAACTCCCATTAATGCCAAACACTAATAAAGTTAAGTATCGATAGAAAGTCAACCAAACTTTGCGAGAGAGCTTTCTAGTCTCATCTTAACATCGTGAGAGTTGGCTGTCTGCAGGCTGAAAAAAATCATCTTTTTTAAATGTCTGCCCCGCGGTACCAAGGGCTTGTTGCAAAGGTGAGTCTGCGGTGCCGAGTAAAAGAGATTATGATTCTAACAAGGAAATGGTTGGATACAGCAATTGACCAAAAAAAAAATACAAGCATTAACTTCGTTCTAGCATGTACTTAAGCTATTCATAAAATTTTTGTCAATATCAAACTCTTAGGGGACAAGTAATGAATGGAAATCATCCATTGTTTTAATCCGAACATCATTGCTGAACTAGTCTGTTATTAAACTTTTTGAGAGTTTGACTAAATGCATTGAATCTTTAAATCGCCAGATACGTGAGACAAGCTTTTGAGACCTGCCCGATCTCATGGTGGCTGAAGCTTCCAATAACTGTTATTAACATTTCAGGAGCATTAAGAAAAACACTCCGGCAAACAACCCTTTTCCTAAATTAACCTATGTTAATCAGTTGAAAGAGCTTGTGCCCAGTTACATGCAGTAGTTGGAACGTAACGTAAAACCAACACTCGGGGTCTAGACTGACACAGAAAGCACAAAGGGTAAGAGCCAATAATTTTTAACATTCACTTTCACAAAGGACAGCATTTTTGAAACTCCTTACTAAGAAGTTTTTTGTTCAGGTATCTTCAAAATCTTTCCTTCAAAGCACTTAAGTTTACGTTTAAGTTGCTTAATTAGCTGTCCAATATTCGTCTGAACGTGACTTCACCCCCAAAACAGGCTTAAGTTTCTGCTTCTATATTTCAACTTGGCAACATTTTATAATTTTTCAATACTTAACTCACACAAAGATTTATCTCCTTGTGTGATTATGAAAACAAAAATAGTTACTACGCATGTTGTCTAGTACCAGTAGGATATCTATAGTTCAACGTTTGAGAAGGCTTACTATACAGATACTATTGAAGCTCTTGGATTCAATAAATTTTTGATTTAATTTAGTTATAGCACAGTTCTGAAAAAAGAAAAAAAGAACATAGTACTTCATAGGACAACTGCAATGTAAATCAACCTGTTTTGTTTCGTAGCAGCAAGTATGGTGTTCGTCTCTCATAAATAACAAATCAATAGAAGATCAAATAGCGTCGAGAGAAGCAAATTTACAATCAAAATTATAAACTATTTTTTTGACAATATCAAGGGACGGAAGCTAATTTGTCTGAATAAAAAACTTTTTTGAACTTGGTATTTCGAAACCTTTCTCTAAATACCACCAGTATATAGAAGCGTTTTCTAGTGTTGAAAATCAATATAAGTTTTTAAATAAAACTATAAAGAAACCTTTTAGCAGGTGATATATTGGCCTAAATGCAGTCAGGCATAATATAAAAATTCTATTGAAAAAGAAAAGTTTTGCCACTGACTTTAAAGCTGTATATGGATCTTAAAATAATTTCCAACGTCTTGGTAGTGACTACTACCTTCATCAAGGAGAAAATGATAATTGAATAAAACTTGGTGATGTATTGGCTTTGTTAAATGCGTTGAACATGTTTCAAGGCATTCTTTTTTATGGCTTATATAAATTGTACGTGCAAACACTTGATAAACTACAATTCAAATGGGAAACTTTTCTTTTCTCATTCAAGAAATAATCAACTTCAGAAGTTGGATGTTGTTGAACCGAAATCAAAGATCAGCCAGCAAGGCTCCATGCTTTTTCCGCCGGATTCAAGTCTGAACTTGCTCGGTTGTAAACAGATATTGTGAAAACAATCCTTTTTTCTTTAAATTTATCCAAAGAGATGAACGTATCGAAACCAAAAATGCCTTAAATGCGTAAACTAGGGTCTTAGTAACCAAGTGTTTACTGAAAAGGCTCTTATTCATAAAGTATTGACTTTGTATCATTAAACTTTTTAAAGGTCTTACCATCTCAATTAGGAATATATTTAGAACATTTTTGTTTTACCTTGGAAAAAGGTCAGTTTACTTATCAAAACAAAAAACGGTATCTTTTCTTTGCAGATTTTTAAACATTCTGAAAAGTTCTGTGAGAATCTCTCTTTTTCTTTTTTGCAACGTATTGTGAGCATTTGTCTTTTCTTAGGTTTGTGAAGCATTTTCACACAATAATCTTTAAATAGAAAGATGAAAATTAGTTTTACTACACGTTTGGCTGTTCCAATCTAAATTAATCCAAGAATTGTATTACTTTGGAAAGATAGGATCACGCAATGTTTTTGATATAAAACTGAGCCAGCTCGGCAGTTATTAATCAGTTCAGCTTTGGAAGTGCTTGTGAAAGGATCCAGCTGACGCCATGAGATTTCTTGTTGTCTTCGCGGTCCTTCTCGTCGTTTGCGTAACTTACAACTGTGGGCAACGCCAGCAAGGCAATGGTTGGCACCCTACCCGTAAGTTTTCATTTTGATTAGTTCTTTGCAGCTTAGTGAGGTATGACAACATAAAGATTAGGCGTGGTTCTTTTAGTAAAGCAAAAAAAATGTAGTCACAGGAAAAAACGATTATTATAATGACTCTCAAGGGACTTGAGAAATGCAACCATTAATTGTACTTACAGCAACCAAAGGTTAAGAAGTGCAGTTCTGCACGGAGGCATTCCGATTACAATTTTGTTTGCGAAATTATCGATTGATTTCGGCAAAACAACTTTGCTGCAGAATTAAGATGTCTTGTCCAAATAAGTTTGCAGGCTTTCTTTATTAGTAAACTATGAAGAATTATGAAACAACTAAAATATTGCTCAGTCTGTTTTATTGTTGTTTGTTGTGCCTTCAGTCATCAATGACGAAAACTGCGATTTAACATTTTTTTAACCTGCCTGCAGTGTCCATGGTCTGTATGCTGTGTAGTCTGTTAATAAATCGATTTGTTACATGACTTTCACAAGAATGTAGGTGGTCGTAGTTAAAACTCTATATACGTATACGGCTAACACTAGCCAACGCAGAATCAGGTCAAGAGCAGTTTGCCTTCTTTTGTTTCTCTTGTTTGTGTGTGTGTGTGTGTCATAAAAAAAATTGAATTAGAAGCAAAACCAGACTTTAATGCCCACAACTCAAACAAAGGCCGCTTAAGGTGTGGTCCTTTCAATCCACGTGAGTATCGTTGGCAGGTTGGGTCGCCTCACCAAGGAAAATTCGATGAATACAACTTTTGTGTATCAACTTTTGTGTGTCATTGTGCGCGCAGCGTTTGTGCGCAAGTGTGAAAGTTTGTACATATATTTGTGTTGGGCGTCAATAAAATAATTGGAATAGAGGCAAAAAACCTAGTTTCAAACCAAATTCTCTTTTCTTTATTTTCTTTCAAAATGTGATTGGTTCTCCCTTAGTTTACAGATACTTGCAGGGTTCATTGCTATTATTATCATTTTTGTATTACTGTTGATTTATTATCTTTCCTTGTAAGTTTTAGAGTCATTTGTCCTTTCAGTGCTAACTACTATAAGTTTTTATTATTATAACTAACGTTACCATTGCTAATGCTGCAGCTCAATGTCGCCCGGGATACTGCCGCCGTGGCAGTGGATGCGTACTTTGCGGCACGCGACGTAAGTAAAGCACCACGCGAATTGCACCTAGAGCACGTTCAAATATTCTTATTGTATATTCGTTTTTATCTTTCGCTTGTCGTGCCAAACTACTTGGCTGACGATTGTTGTCCGGTTTGGCAGTGTAAAGCATTTTACCTCTATAGTTTTCAGACTGCAGCATAAGAAAAACACAACATTGAACATTGCAAAATCTTGTCAATTTACAAGTGGAAGGGCATTTATGTTTATCACAAAATTGGTCGATGTTTAAGTGGCCACCAAAACTCATTCTCCTCCACATCATTATAACTAATTCAAATATTCCCATTAGGTACAAAATGGATTCTACTTGTTTCAGATTTGAAATTTGCGCAAAATACGCAATGTACGCAATATCTGCAAAATAGTTCATCTGACCAGCGGTCACGCTCCTGTGCATGCTCTCCTTGTCCACACGGAGGCGCACCGAAAGGTTAGAAATCGTATGAGTCGTGGTGGACGGCATAAATTTTTATTTTTTCTTCTTCTTTGTCTTTTCTTTTTTGTTTTACCTTTTAGGTGACCTTTTGTTTTTTAAATCCAACCTGCTGAGCTTTCAGATGAAGACACATATTTATGTTTTTCAAAAAATCAATACGATTTATTTACATATTTATCAAAAAAATAAAAAAAAGGCAAAATAATAAAATTCCAGTTTCTTACAAGTAATTTTCTGAAAATTAAATGAAGCATACGTTTTAGGGATAATTTAATACAATAACAATCATATAGGAGAGTAATCGCTTTGAACCTGCAACTCTTTGTATAAATAACAATATATACTCTTGTTTTAAAAGTATTATGTTCGTGATAGCTGGATCAGCCTTGGCAGGAAGAGTTGGTAAGCAAAATTGTGAATTAGATACTAAAAAACAAGTTAATGCGATGGCGTTTTTCTAATTCGAGTGCAGATTGATAAGAAACCAGGAACTTTTTTGTTTAGCCCAATAAGATAAATTCTCGGTTTCTCGTCAGCAAAATGGTTGACACATTTAATTCCTTATTTTTACATGCATGTCCCAATGAAGGGGAATGGAAAATTTTCGAAATATTAATTTATATGAAGGTGATTTTTATGAATGGATAAGTAAATCACGGCCTGAAGTTAAAAATTTTGACTTGTTGTTAATGCTAAAATGCAACTAACTACAACAGAGATACAAGACTGCTTTAATCATGGCTTATTATCAGAACTGTCATTTATCACAATAGAAACAACAAATTTGAAGATTAACTTAAAAAAGTACCGTTACTGGTTCAAACATCTTTAAATTTAAATTAAGTCAGGCTTATTTGCAATCAACTTCTATCACTCAGTGGATACACCACTTTTCTAACATTTCTCAGCCGTCTCGGCCCCATTTTGGGACAAAATAAGGGGCCTCATGGACACTTTTGGTTTTTTCGGGATTTGTTGAACTATTTGTTTCTGAATCAAACAACAATATTAGAACGATATCTTGCATTGCTGCTTTTATGTTATTCAGAATAGATTACAAAGGATCAGCAAGATGGAAGCAGATATTTGACAACAAAACTTACCACAAAATTCATCCATATTTTTATGAGATTGAGAGGACGGACGAACTCGTGCTCGTGCGGACAAGGAGAGCATGTGCTGGAGAATGACCGCTGGTCAGATGAACTATTTTGCTGGTATTGCGTACATTGCGCAAGTTACACATTTGTAATCTGCGCAATATACGAGCATGACTTGCGGATACAATAAAAGTCAAATCTGGAGCTTAAAAAGCTAGGCTTATAAAGTGAATTGTCTAACATTATTTAATGTGGTTGTTTTTATATATCATTAAGGTTTTAGGCTTGTGTTCCCTTTGTCATTGTCGTTGTTATTAATCTGATCGTGAGTGTTTCACTCCTCCTCACTTCAGGTCCGCCTTGCCGCCAGGGACAGTGTTATCGCAATGGACAATGTACGTCGAACTGCGATGGGACAGATAATTTTGTCTTTAAAGTACTTGTTAGCGGTACATTTCCTCCCCAAGGGTAAAATTTGTACCTTCCTCTCTTCCTTCAGGAATGATAATAGCTAAATAACAACAAAGATGATCATTATTGTAACAAAGATTGTTTTGAGCAACTTCTTTTCTTCCCCAGAATAATAACCTCTATTAGTCAAACTCTAGTAGTGGGCAATTCTAAATCTCGCATTCTGATTGGCTACTCTACTAGTGGTCTATCGGCCGATAAACGGTGTTTTTCTATGTGTCACAAATAGTTTAGAGTGGATACTTGTGAGAATAAAGCAAAATGTTGATCCTAGGATTTTTTTTATTGGCACTATTCAGCTTTTTTGAACTATGCATACGTCTCACGGGAACAATCCTCTCACCCTAAGCTTTTGAAACAACAACTTATCCTGGGTTTGAAAATTGTGGCAGGTATACCAGCCATACAATGAACTAGAATTAAGTGGTTATGTTGTGTGGATCTTATGTAGCATGCGAATCTCTTTTGATGCTCGAGGCATAAATCTTGCTTTTTTCCAAAATTCCAACTTGAAATACTTTTTGCTCAGCAAGTAAGTTGAGCTATTTCATGATTCTAGTTCATTGCATAGATCAATGTATAGACAACCTGCAAACATACTTTCTGGTCAGCAAAGTTTAATGTAACAGCTCAATTACTGCTCCCGTAGAGGCACTTTTTTTAATCAATTTACAAAAGCTGATTCTGTTACCATGGCAACAGTAGACCCAAACATTGTTGTGTTGGTAATGTATAGTATAAGTTTCTCCAAAAGTTAGCTTTAGGCGAAATTTGTACTTCAGAGTCCTAACTACCTTAACCGCACAGTTCCGAACATCCGAACATTTAAGAACTCCTTCTCTCCTGACTTGTACCATTTTAAGTCTGGTGGAGAACATCTTTTATGAAAACAGTTTTCTGTGTAATTTACCTTAGAACTGCTTGTAAACCTCGTGGTTGTTGAATTGGCGGCACACACAGTGACGTACAGCGCATGACAGTTACTGGCGCGTGACGTGTAACACGTTATATTTTAAAAATAAATCGTTTTTAATTAAATAAACCCACTAAAATTCGTATTTTTTAAAATGTTGCAATAGACCACTGGCAGAGTTTGACTTAAACATATAGACTACTCGTTCTCGTTTTCTCTTGACATTGATAAAAAATTCGAACTCGTCGTCTAACTGTTAAATGGACAGAACCGCTTACTGTAGGACTGAGATGCTCAGACGCTTTAAAACTTTTTTAATTTTTTTGGTTCCATTTTGGGATTTGTTTTGATTTGATTAAACAAGCAATAAAAAGTTCTTGATGGAAACATGTGTGTTAACTTACCTTGTTTATTTCTGAGTAAATCACTAGGGCAACTTTGAAAAGAAGTATGTTGCTTTTTATTGAACCTTGATTTGAATTGTTTGCTTTGCTCTTCAATCAAAAAAAAAACAAAACTTAAAAAAAAATTCAATAGGTCAGTTGCTGTGCAAAGGAAAAGATACAGTTTCTAACTTGAAGTCCTTCCTTAGTGGCCGAGTGCTATGAACGCCTATGAAAGCGTCAATCAAAGCCTAAAGCAATTTTTCTAACAAACTGAAGGGTAGAGAGATACACTGTAAAAATGGCATATTTATTGTTTCTTTTGGCGCATTTTAAAAGTAACTGATCGGACTTATTAAACAAGCTCTGCCGATGAACAAGCCGCTCACTTCTCTGCAAAACCCTTAACACGTTTTGTTGGTTTTTAAGCAAATCATGAAATAAATATGTAAATTTACAAACTGGTTTAACTTCCTCGCTACTTCTAGCTATTTAAACCACACAGACCAAGACACAGAGATATGTTTTAAGCAAAGGGTTCTAAAATAAACCTGTAAACAAAGTTATCCGTCTCCCCGATTAACCTCGAAACGACGTGATTGTGGAACCAACATACGGCAGTCCTTACACTCTGCAACATAAGTTGCATTCAATTTCATAGTTTCAAATTTGAATTTGAATGCAACTCAGTTTATTTTGTTTTAAAGCTTGTGCCATCAAACTTTGTCACACAGTGATGTGGTTCCACTGTGGTCCCTGACATAGTGCATCGACTTTACTGTGCGTAACTGTGTCCTTCGTCTTAGAGCCCCCCGGTCCCAATCTCGCTCTCATCAAACAATGTTTTGAATCTTTGGGCTGAGAAAAATCTTCAATTGGTATCGTTTTTCTGCATCTCTTTATAAAAAGCTGTGGTTTTTAACTATTTTTCATTGCAATTGACGCGATGCTTTGTTTGCTACTTCTCTTTCTTCTGATAGTCTCTCAAAGTATTGAACCTTATTATAAACTTATAGAAATAGCCAAACATTAAGCATAAAATGGAAAGGATGCAAGATTGCGAGCCATAACAAAAGCTTTGCGATCATGAACGATTATCCTCTGATCACAAGCTAAACTTTACAAGCATTTCAGGAATTTAAAACTGGTGCACAAGTTCTCAATTCGTGCGTCATATCGTTTTTGTAATCCGGCTTTTTCTTAAGGTCATAGGAAGGGGGCTTCGAACAAACAAACATGCAGTCTTTTAGAACTAGGCTAAACTAAAAAGAAACCTTTGATTATTCTAAAAAATCAAAATAACCTCTTTATGAATTTTTTGATACTTTGCTTAATTAACATACTTTCTTTTACCATTGTTGTAGTTCAGCTTTCTTGTCATTTTTTCAGTTCTATATGCAGGATTTTTCATTTCAAAACAGTTTGCTACTTATTAGGGCACTTTTCTGACCTCCCCCCTCTTTGGTGCAACGCTCTGAGAGTTGGTTTTTAACAAAATAACATCATGTCTGTATGTTTTTTTTTATCACAAAAAGATTAAAATTGTTCTAGTCACAACAATGATATAAAATACTGAGTTACAATAATTTAAGTATCGATAGAAAGCAAACCAAACTTTGGGAGAGAGCTTTCTAGTCTCATCTTAAGATCACGAGAGCTGGCTATCTGCAGGCTGAAAAGAATATTGAATGTCTGTCCGGTGCCAAGGGTTTGTTGAAAAGGTGTGTCTGCTGGGCCGAGTAAAAGAGATTATGATTCTAATTAATAAACGGTTAGATACAGCAACTGACCCAAAAAAGTACAAGCATTAACTTCGTTCCAGCATGTACTTAAACTATTCATAAAATCAATATGAAACTGTTAGAGGACAAGTAACGAATTGGAAATCATCCATTGTTTTAATCCGAACATCATTGCTCAACTAGTCTGTTATTAAACTTTGTGAGAGTTCGACTAAATGCATTGAATCTTTAAATCGCCAGATACTCGAGACAAGCTTTTGAGACCTGCCCGATCTCATGGTGACTGAAGCTTTCACTAACTGTTATTAACATATCAGGAGCATTAAGAAAGACGCTCAAACAACCCTTTTCCTAAATTAACCTATGCTAATCAGTTGAAAGAGCTTGTGCCCAGTTGACAGTAGTTGGAACGTAACGTAAAACCAACACTCGGGGTCTAGACTGACACAGAAAGCACAAAGGGTAAGAGCCAATAATTTTTAACATTCACTTTTACAAAGGACAGCAGTTTTGAAACTCCTTACCAAGTAGTTTTTTGTTCAGGTATCTTTAAAATCTTTCCTTCAAAGCACTTCAGTTTACGTTTAAGTTGCTTAATTAGCTGTCTAATATTTTTCTGAGCTTGACTTCATCTCCAAAACAGGCTTAAGTTTCTGCTTCTATATTTCTGACTGAAGAGTGTAGCGTAAGCTACACGAAACACGTTGTAGCGACGGAGTGAACAAGAATCGCCGTTTTATTTTTCGCTTATGTAAGCTCTACTTTCACTAAGTATTGAGCCCTCTTTCCCATATGGTCCAACGTTCACTTATATATATATATGCATTTCCTAGTGTTGAAAATCAATATTGAAGTTTTTAAATAAAACTATGAAGAAACCTTTTAGCAGGTTATATATTGGTTTAAATGCAGTCGGGCATGTTATAAAAATTCGATTGAAAAGGAAATGTTTGGCACTGACTTTAAAGCTGTATGTGGATCTTAAAATAATTTCCGATCTCTCGGTAGGGACTACTACCTTCGACAGGGAGTAAATGATAATTTGATAAAACTCGGTGATGTATTGGCTTTATTAAATGCGTTGAACGTGTTCCAAGGCATTCTTTTTTATGGTTTATATAAATTGTACGTGCAAACACTTGATAAACAACAAAAACAACAATTCAAATGGGAAACTTTTCTTTTCTCATTCACGAAATAATCAACTTCAGGAGTTGGGTGTTGTTGAGCCGAAATCAAACCCTCGGACAGCAATACATATTTACAACTGGCCAACAAAGGCGATGTCACCAAACAAGAACAATAATAAT
>JAOBRD020433236.1:0-11956 GCA_027575215.2 Hydrozoanthus sils | reverse complement strand
TGGATTGTTAACTGGGATTGCATAGCATGGGATTGCTAACTGGGATTGCATAGCAGGGGATTATCGACTGGGATTGCATAGAATTGGATTGTTAACTGGAATTACATAGCACGAGATTGTCGACTGGGATTGAATAGCATGGAATTTTTGAGTGGGATTGCATAGCATGGTATTTCGACTGGGATTGCATAGCATATAATTTTTAACTTGGATTGCATAAATGGGGTTCTTTCTTTTTCTTCAGGCTGTACACTCCCGGAACTTTAACCAACAAAACCAACAGTAACAGTTATGATGATAATTATTGCCTTATACTGCTCTTTTGTTGCGATTTTGATCTTTAGAATATTCGTGTTTATACCAGTCGTAGGATTTTGTCCCGTTTGAACCTTCGTAGATTTTAGTTCAAACTCTAAAATATATCATCTTGGAGATATTTTTGTAGTTTCCTCGTTTCTCCCCTTGTTGGCGAGCTCCAGTTAGGAAGAGCCACCAATACAGCTGGGGGGTAAAACTAGAACAAAGTTTCTTCTCTTCAAAACTGATATATCTCCCTGACAGCTCTACATCAAGTTTCTAACGAGCCAAGCTCACCAGACACCGTATCTACGATATCCGAGAAGTCGTCAAAGACAGATCATGCGCATTGCAATGATGCAGCTTCTCCCTTGCCCGCTCCAGAAGGAGAGGGACAGAGCAGTGAAGCGAGAGTTGAACTCAACAAGCATTTTGTTGATAAAGATCAAGTTGTCTGTCGTAGTAGAATGTGGAAAGATTGGCTTAAGGAACCAGGCTTTTATAAGGTAGCACTTGACATTGCCATAGTAACCAAATACTTTCCTGTCGTTTTTTGTTGTTTCATGTTATGTTCAGTCCATGTTAAAATACAACAGATCTTTTCGTGAGTTGATTTCGTTCAGACAAGATCCGTTTTTCATTTTCTACAGGTTGCTGCTGTTTATATGTGTAGCCGTTTAGTGGTCAATATCTCGCAGTCGTATCTGCCACTTTACCTCACCGAAACTCTCCATTTTGAGAAGGTAGGTAGCTGCGTTTACTCGTACGGTCTTTATGTTCTATACGGGTTTGATCCCCCGGGCTTTGATAGGATGAACCTTCGACAGCAACGACAACAGTAAAATGATTTATTAGCTACGATATTATTCAATATGTATAAGAGTTACCAAACAGATAGAAATTAGTAATAAAGAAATGGATTCTAGGTATCTTTATGTCGGAAAAATAAGATAAAAATAAGATCGACAAATTTTTTGCATTTATCATTATAACTCTAGCTTCTAAATTATAATAGACAGTGCTCTCGTCCTAAAGCGCTCTAACTCATTGTATAGGCAGAGCATGGTGAAGTACTGTTGCTCCGTAATCCATTGCAGATCGTACATATGCAGAGTCCTGAATCGGGAGACTAAGTTCTAGTGAGAGATAACTTGATTTCCGGTTCGCCTAACCCGAAATCAAGTTATTTGACAAAATAGAATGTGCCATCGCCGAAATAGTGTCAAAAGTTGCATTCAGTGATCAACAGTTTCTAATTATAAACAGCTATTTGTGAGCTCCGTGAAACAAGCGAGTTGCCAAATACCACTTACTGCAAATCCCGTAATGACATGGTTCTTTGCTATTCATAACGGATTTAAGAAATAAAATTGCAAGAGTTTGAGAAATTTAACTAAAAATACAAGAATTTATGTAAACGAATTACAAAAGAAATGTCAAAAGGTCAAGCGCTTACATATAAACATTTGATTGCAACAACTGACAGAACGAAAAAGTTCTTTATAAAACATTTTCCGTAAATCACTAAATGCGTAGACAGCTGTGTTTTATGTGTCGATCAATTCGAAACTTCAACATCCCCCCCCCGGGGAACCTCCGGGAATTTGAACTTTTGAAATCGTTTTTGGTCAAACTCCCGGCCCCTGGGACAAGATCGGTGTTCAAATGCCCGGCCATGTGGAAAATTTGAGTTCAAATGTCCCCGCCCCCGTTCGTTAAAGATCTGTTTTAAAGAGGAAATGGGCCAAACGTCGGACATAAAGGAAAGTTTACAGGTTGTGTTGAGTATTTCATTTCGGATATCGGTGTTGCAACACCCACAGGTACGTTTTATAATTAAAATGTTAGCAAATTTGAAGCCTAGAGGCACTTAAATTATAATAGGAAAACAAATAGATGCAATTTGAAATTTCGTTGTTTGTTCAAATGCCTGGCCCTCCCCCACTCTTTTGTTCAAATGCCCAGCTCCGGGCACTTTCTAATAACAAATTCGCGGCCCCCGGGAAAAGGTTGCTGTCAAATGCCCGGGGGTTGCCCTTGGGGAATGTTGAAGTTTCTAATTGATTGATACATTATTGAAGAATAAGAAGGTAGGAGAACGAATTTTACTCTGCACGATAACAGAGTTAAATGTAACGACAAAGTTCATGATTTGAGTCGGAACTTCAACTAGGAAACAATTAACTGACCTGCAATATTGTGACAAGAATACACTTGGCACATTGTTTGAATGCTGTGCCTGATAACTGCTACAAACAAAAAGTCTGCAATATTGTTGAAAAGAATGTCGCTCAACATATTGTTTAAATCCCTGCCGGCTGATAACTACAAAAAATCGTAAAATCGTCAGATAAAATGTGACCGCTTATCTTTGTCTCAAAGAACGATGCAGAAGGAAAGAACACTTAAGCTCCAAGTTCCTCGACGTCTCGTGGTTGTGTATGTATTCGACACAAATTCGATCATTGTACTTTGTCCCTGAACTTTGTAGAGAGAACCGAAAAATGGCCGCTTAACTTTGGGTTTTCGTTCGCACGTCGAGGTATCTAAACTGTATCGTGATTGGTTGATGGCAACATTCATAGTAAGAGTGAGCTGATTGGCTTCTTCACTCTTTCGCTTGCTCATCATCGATAGCATTAGTGGCTACCTGCTATATAGCAGTAGCCACTAAAAACATACGAGCCACTTCGTGAACTATGATGAATTGTAACGAGACATTACGATCATTGAACGCATGGTCTGAACAAAAGAACTAGGAGCAAACAATCGAGTTCATGCGCCATAACTACAAAAGCGAGTTCAATCAATACATGAGAAAATGAAATTTCTTGTTGGTATGTATGTAATTAGCAGTTTGCACTCATTTTCCCTTGGGGATTTGTTTGTGCATATAAACCGCTCCCTATTGAGTTCACACTCACTTGACGTCGCACAATTTTTACAGGGTCATTCTTCCTTGCCCATACTTCTTGTTGGATTATTCTTTTTTTGTAACAAGCAGCCAGTGGTATTGATAAATGACGCACTGACCCTCGTGCGATGCCTCTCTACATTTGAGTGTTATTAAATTTAATTTAAATCAGAAATATTTTCTAAGACAATAAAACTGCATGATTTAAACTTTCCTCAATACCTCTTTCGATGCCATATAAGTGCTGTAGAAAAGCGTTGAAAAACTCAGAAGCGCATTTAGCATTGTAAACTAACATCTTTCTCGCGGACGCGACATGAACCAATCGTGACTCACGATATTGTTTGTTTCAGTTATTATCGAACACATTTGAAGTAGACTAGAACTTAGTCTTCCATTGCAAGACATTTCCCCTTTAAATCTGAAATGTTGGTTCTTTTTCAGTTGAATGGGAAAGCAAAGCCGTTTAAAACTCTATTAACTTTATTATTTCAGTTATATGGACCTACCATATTAGATCGTTATAAATGATAAGCCCTTAAAGTTTTGCGATGTACTCACCTTCTGTAGCTAATGATGGAAATTCTCTTTCTCCTCCTGTACATGTGAACGAGATACGCAATAATTTACGTGTCGTTGTGTAACTTAACTATTCTTGCGTGACCAGCCTTTTACCGTTTCAGTAATCACCTGACCACCGCTATCATCACCCTCACTTATGCTAAGAACATCAAAAGCAGCGCGTCGCGTTATCAATAAATTTCCGAAAGTAAAACTGGTAATAAACATTAAGGTTCCAGATTATAGCTTACTGTAAGTGGATATTGTCTTTGATATTGTAGTGTTCTCACACATACTTGCATAAATGAAGAGCTGGTCTGAGGTGTTGGGCCGGGATTTTTCAGCATCACTGGTTTTTTGTTCACATCCTATAGGAAGCGATCGCTTATTTCCCACTGGTTGTTTTGGTCAGCGGTGTTTTTGCCAGTGCAGCAGTTATGCCTCTGAACAAACGCATGGGCAGTAAGGTGAGAGTTTACGGGGAAGGGTTCAGGAGTTTGGGGGAAGGGGATCGAGGAGGGAGGGAGTACAACATTTAAAAAAATAACAAAAATAGGTTTGAAGTACTAAAAATTTTAAATATAGCATAAATTAAAACGGTCTAGATGGCAGAAATTCAGTTATAAACTTGATAAAAATAACGACTCTTTTTATTGCAAACATGTTCCGGCAGCACTCACTGCCATCGTCAGTGCAACTGTTTATAGATTCATAAGTAAGCCAATCTGTATGGTTGAAGAAAAGTAAACTAGCATACAAAAACAAAAGAAGATGACAATAGTATTATAAAGAAAGCTTAAGATTGATTTTTTTTTCAACCATACATATTGGCTTACTTATGAATCTATAAACAGTTGCACTGACGATGCTGGCAGTGAGTACTGTCGAAACATGTTTGCAATAAAAAGAGTCGTGATTTTTTTATCAAGTTTATCAATTAATTAAAACAATAATACTTCGTATGCTTCCCTATAAAAATACTAAAGCACCACAAAATACGTAATTTTTGATACTTAGGAAGTGAAGGTTTGGTTTAGCAGTTTTCTTTGTTACTAAAAGCGATTTTCTAGTACCAAACTCCATGTAATGACCAGGCGTTTCCAGTTATAAGCAAAAGAATTTTGAACGTCACCGTTTGTCTGTTTCAGTTAATTTTGTGCAGAGCAGCAATTAAAAACAGGATTTTATTTTCACACCATTAGTGCTAAAAAGTCGGCTTATGGTTTCTACAAAATACACTGTCTGTGAACACTGCCAACAAGGACAGCGAGTAAGAAAAGCTTGCACTGTAATTGTGAACCACTTTGAATTGGTTTGTTAATAAATAAACGATATTTTGTTTCAGATAACTTTCTGTTTGGGTGCAGTGATGTCAATAGGCGCTTGCTTTTGGTTCTTTGTGCAAACTGCTGACGCTCGAGGTGCAGTTTATGCAACTGCGGTATTAATGGGCTGCGGAGGTTCTGTGATGTTAGTTACGTCACTGGCGCTCATCTCCGAGTTGATCGCACATGATAAGGTTAGAAACCGAAGTGCTTGTTTGTGCCTTATTTACATGTGTAAGCAGTTATAATGAACTTAGATGATCTAGAGAAGAGCGAGAAAACTTCTTTTTTGTAACAAAGCTTCAGACTAGCAGATCTAAAATTCTAACGAACTTCAAAAAAATATAAAAAGATGAATGTTAGCGTCATACAACTAATCTTTTTAATCCAAATATTGATTTGAAACTGTAGTTTTGAAATTAAATCAAGGTCTTCCTATTTAGCTAGATGAATCTTTCAGTGACTGTCGGTCTACTTGTCTGTCTGTCTGTCTGTCTGCATGTCTGTCTATCTATCTCTCTGTTTATCTGTTTCCGTCTCTCTGTTTGTTTTCTGTCTGTCTGCCTTTCAACTGTTCAATGTATGCTATCATCTATCCATCCCATCTCATCCAATTCTTACGCACCCCTCCCTGACCTTCAGTCTATCCACCTCTTTTACTATCGTCTAATTGTTTAACCTTCTATCTAGTTATAATAAAATCTTTGAGACGCTGCTAAATTTGCCTCGTAGAAATCGGGTGCGTTTGTTTATGGATCAATCAGCTTTGCTGACAAGTTGTCCAGCGGAATTGTTATTGCTGTCATACAGCAGCTCAACCCCCGAACAAGTTCAATGTGAGTTTATAATTCAATCTGTTTGTGTGTTTTACTTAATTTGTACCAAGTCGAACCCTGGAACAAGCTCAATGTGAGTTTTCATTGCGGAGGGGTTGGCGAGTAGTGAGATCTCTGCCTCCCAATCCTGAAGTTCCCGTTTCAATCCCCGGCTTGGTCGAGGGTTGAACATTTGGGCGACCTTCTTTCCCGCTAAAGGCCATTCAGCTTTCCATCCTTCCGGGGTCGGTAAAATGAGTACCAGCATACATGGGCCGCTTTGAAGCGTACATATACGCTTCCGATTCGCTGGGGTTAACTAATCATTGTAAAGTGCTTATAAAAGCACCACTTTTCTAACTCTGCTTGTTGTATTCTTTCTGATATATAAAGACTAAGTTCCAATTAGTGTTTTTATACAAAGTCGCCCTCTACTAAATGTGTACTGCAGTTTACTGTCGGTGACTTGATTTGCTCTCTCTTACACAAAACCATCACCCTTGCTAATTAAGCAGTCAATTAAATGTCAGAGATAATCTTAAGAAATGTCCATTTTTGTATGATTGTTGGATAAATAACAAAACAACCCTTTCTTTATTTCCTTTTGAATGAACAAAATAGATAAATTTCCAATGTTTTATAGGCTCGAGCAGTTACGTACTAATAATTTGTCTTAGTAAAAACCAACTTGTATAATATCACGAATGCTACAATCTGACTTGACAACTTATCACTATTTATTGAGCGATAAAAAGCGAGTAGTGAAACGTTGTTTCGAAACAAGGAAACAGTGGCTGATTCTTTAGATTTTGTTTTATTTTTCAATAAATGCCGGTTTAAGTTCGGAGATAGTATATACTAGTTGGTTTCTACTAAAACAATTAGATTAATCTTTTTTGTTTTCTATGAATCTAATGGTCGTTACTTCGCACCCTCGATGTCTATTGCTCATAGACAATTCACATCGTAGTTTAATTGTTAGTTACAATATGTCAGGTCCCACATACCAACACTAAAGTAGAACAGAGAATACAAAAAAAATGTCAGCCTTTAAAACTGGTTTTAAGCCCAGTTGACTGACTGGGATCCATGTATAAACTCCTTGGGTATAATCACTGGAAGCTCTACTTCCTTAGAATAATAGAACCTTTTGCTTTATTTTCAGGGCAACATGCGTTGAATGCGAGAATTTCCTGCGTTACGTTCAGAGTTGCGCCCCAGGAGCGTCTGCTGTGGCTGCGTTGCTTGTTGTAATGATTTTCTTCGATTCTATTTTCGTCTGCAAGAGGAAAGGTGAGTCATAGTTTCTTTATAGAGACATTTTAAAAGCACCGCGCGAACGGTAAACGGCAAAACGTCAGCTCGCCGTCTGCCGTTTGCTGTACCGTCATCGACGCTCTTGGTTAAGTTTCGCGTACAAGGGCGCAAGCCTGGATGGAGACTAGTCTCAAATCTAACGCAGCTTAAAAAACCGGGAAAGGTGCACGACAAGCGCGCATAAAAAGTATGTCACGTGACCTCCCTGCCATTTGCGGGGCAAAAAAATCATGGTATTTAAATCTTTCTAATATGGGACCAGAGACGTTGGAAAACTTGAAATTTTGAAAGGGTAGTGGAAGAAGAAGTGGATAAGATCACTTGTTTTTCAGTATTGTATAAATCGTGGGGAAACAAACGACAGCGCAATTAAGATATCAACTGAATGAATGTAATCTTGTATTTTGTACAAAAAGTGAAAATGATATTTGAAGCGCTATCTCAGATTTATTTTCATTTTAGCCCAAGAATTAAATAGAAGTGGGGGGGGGGCGGTTCAAAATGACCTCCCCCCCTCCATTTTTTGGAATAAAAATCTTGTTATTTTACCGATTTCTAAAAGCTTCCGCACAACTGTTCTTTGATTAATAACACACATCTTTTGAACTTAATTTGATAACGTCACCATTGATGATGTCATCACAAGAAACGAAACTCGTCGTTTGCTTTCAAAAACGGCGTTCTGCCTGAAAACATGACTGGAACTAAATTTTTTTTTGCTTATCTTACAAATTCATGTTTTTATGTATTAATTGTTGTTTTAGAACTTTTTGAAACAAATTACAGAGTCCGAAACTTTTTTGATTACAAGATGAGTTAGTTGATCATGTGCAACTACTTCGCCAAGCGAAATGTTGTTATTCTTAACCGTTTGCAGCATTTTGGTGTCGACAGTTTTGCAGTTTTGACATTTCTTTGCTGTTGTTACCATGGAAACCAATAATAGATCACTTGGCATAAATAAATTGAATGATAATTGAGCACTAATACATATTAATTATAAGTGCAAAGTTTGTACATCGATTTTGTATTGATTAGATGAATATCATTGAAAAGCACTAATTTTACACTTGGTAATGGTGCTTCTATGCTATGGTTCCCATGGAAAACTTCTAAGTGCCACGTGACTACGCTTAATTTCAGGTACACGTGACACTTATTACGTAAACCAAGTTTCAAGGCAATTGGTTGCAAACTTTTGAAATTAGACGGGGGTCCGATTGACCCCCTCATGCCTTCGTGTAACATTTTTTTCTTCATGCGTTCCAGGGTTAAGAGTTAGTTTGTGTTATGGACCATTCATTTACCCTGTTTACCAGAGAAGGACAGCTTTCACATGCGTGGTTCTCGTCAGTTATATTTTCGCTTTTCACTAGCTGTCGTTTTTACACAGCTAATTTAATAGTATTCAGTGCAACACAGTACAATAAAACTTATTACAGTAAATTACAAGACAGTATTTAACAATTAGAATACTCGCTCTTAATTTCTATCGGTTGATAGAATGGCAAGGGCGAAGCCCGAGTTGTTCTATCAATAGCCGATAGAAAATTTGCTGATTCCTGTTTGCTTTCTCACTATAGTTACCAAGTTCGAAATTGGAGTTCAAACCAACCTGGCCGAAGAATCTTCATTGGATGACGCAACTTCCGGACGCATAAATAATGGTGGTCTCAAAAATTGTGACGTCATCCCGGTTGAAACTACTATTGAGTTAACCATGGAGAAGTCTGACGGAGAAGGAGGTATAGCAAATGCAGCATTCCAAGAGATATAAAAAAAAAGGTTTGCCTTAAGTGTGGTACTTTCGCCGACCAAAATCAAGTACATTGGACGACTACGTTGCAATGCGACTCGCGTCGCCATTCTTCCGTAACCCGCTTTAGAAAGGCGGTCTTATAACACACTTAAATTGGGTAATACTGGGGCTAATGTGGATAAAAAGTCAAAGCGTTGATGGAACGCTTTTTATTGACAAAGAAGCGACGTCTTTTAAAAACTGCGCCACTTAAGAGTTATTGTATTTATTGTTATGTTGGATTGTGAGTGTGTTAAGTTGGGTTGTAAGTGTGTTATGCTGGGATGTAAGTGTGTTATGTTGGGTTGTAAGTGTGTTTGTATGTTGGGTTGTAAGTGTGTTTATATGTTGGGTTGTAAGTGTGTTATGTTGGGTTGTAAGTGTGTTATGTTGGGTTGTAAGTGTGTTTGTATGTTGGGTTGTAAGTGTGTTTGTATGTTGGGTTGTAAGTGTGTTTATATGTTGGGTTGTAAGTGTGTTTATATGTTGGGTTGTAAGTGTGTTTGTATGTTGGGTTGTAAGTGTATTTGTATGTTGGGTTGTATGTGTGTTTATATGTTGGGTTGTATGTGTGTTTATATGTTGGGTTGTGGTTGCGCTTTGTTGGTCATGCTTCGCTTTATTGCGTTGTTTTGTGGTGACGAAGAGTGGACAAATTACTCGTTAGCGATGTTCTTTCTGGGAAAAGAAACGGCAAAATATTTTGCTGTTCTTAATAGTTTTACTTCCAACTCAAGATATTTTTCGACCTACCATTGAGTTGAATTCCAAAAGCTCCTTCTTGCATTGAAGAGTGAAACCAAACCATGAACCGGCATTGAATAAAATGCGGTTTGGTGATTTTAGATTTTACATGATTTAACACGGACGCTGTACCTATTTTATTAGCAACACAAACTCGAAAGAGTCAAAAGTTGAGAGTAAACCAGCTTCATGATTAATCCGTGTGTGACCTTATGCCTGATCATACCGGAATCAGAGGGCTCTAATCGATTCCAGGAACTCAAACATTTTTCTCAAGGAAATGCTTGTTAAGAAGCAATTTTTTGCATTCATCTTTACGTAGTTTAGCAGACTTAGCAGGTATAAGGCGAGCTTCAGCTTATCAATAGGTATTTAAGATAAAATGGGAGGTTTAATATAAAATAGATTTTTGTATTTTAGATGTGAAACTTATATGATCTGAAATAAACATCTCATTACGGACTGCTTATACACGTCTTTTTCTGTTTCTAAAATACCCGTAACTAAAGAAGTCAGTAGTTGTACTTACACAGAGGAGAGAGGGTGTGATACGGTGGCAGGTTAGTTACACTGCATGAAAAGGGTTGTACAAGGTAGTATAATGATTCATTATACGTATTGTGTAAGGGTAGTAGAAGGTAGTATAAGGGCTTGTTTGTATAATGGGAGTATAAGGTTTCCTTATACTACCTTTTTCATTATACAACGTATAACGATTCATTACACAATGAATACAAGTTGTTAAACCTATTAATATTTTTCATTTCGTACACTGCGAGTATAAGGTTTCCTTATACTACCTTATTTATTATACAACGTATAACGATTCATTACACAATGAATACAAGTTGTTAAACCTATTAATATGTTTCATTTCGTATACTGCGAGTATAAAGTTCCATTATGCTACCCGGCTTTTTATACAATACATGTATAAAGATTCATTACACACTAAATGGTGTACTAAAACTTTTATACTGGTCAAATGCTTTGTCTCTGGGTTATGGCGATGGCACAGTCTAGTCTAATTTTCAATAAATAACGTCTATGTAGGTGTAAAACTTTTATCAGTAAAATAACTCGGTAAAAATAACAATAAACTAAGTATAAGATAATTTAAATATTATAATTTGCAGAGGCAAAAAAATTGTAATAAATTCACTGCAAAATTTCAAAATTTGTTCTACTATAATGAACAGAGAAACATTTAGCAATAAAGTTACTGCAAGATTTGTGACACTATATAGAAATAATAATTTCGCAATTGATCTATTGAAAATTTGGGACACTATATACGGACGGAGAATTACATTTCGCAATAGATCTATTGCAAAATTTGTGACACTATATTTAAATAACATTTTGCAACAAATTTATTACAAAAATTGTCAATCTGACTTTTCTCCGCGAACCCCCCCCCCCTAGAAACGTCAGCCATGATTATCGATATTTATATCGGATAAATCGATGTAACTAACTCTAATAGATGTGTCACGGTACATCTCAAGTAACATCTTTAAAAAAGTGTTTCTATATGTATCACTATGCACAGTATTAGAAATTAAATTGCAGAAAGTCTTCCAGTTCACTTCAATTTTTGCGCATCATTCTAGCACACTTATACGTTATAATCTGTAATCCATAGCCAGCTAGAACACAATCGTCAACATTTTCTGTTCTAAAAATAGCAAAATGTTAACAAAGAACAGTAGACCAATAACAGATAACAGTTAAAATGAAAGTACTTACCGTACAACTAGATGTGACGAGACGGCATGTTCGATCGCACGTGTTACTTAGTCACGCAAGGTATTTTGGGAATGAAAACCGGTAGAGCCTGGGACTACTAGGCTGTTTTAGCGTTGTTAATTTATTTTTTTCTTTATTTTGCTTTATGTTCGCCCAACAAATTGACTCTGATCCTGGGTCTCCAAGGATGGCAATTTAGGTTTGTTACTTTTGTTTCATGCTTAATATTATAAATGTCAATATAATGAAAATAAATGTCTCAATATCGCGTATTATAGACGGTATTCTAATAATTTCCTTCTCTACTGGACTAAAGAAAAAATATTTTAACCAAACATGTAGCAAATGTGCAAAGTTACCCCATAATCAAATCTAATGTTAGGAAATGTATCTTAGAAGCTTATCTGATTGAACTGTAGCTCAGTGCGCCAGAAAT
>JAOBRD020433132.1:0-18626 GCA_027575215.2 Hydrozoanthus sils | reverse complement strand
TTCCAGCTGAATATGCAAATTAGCCTTGGTAATAAGAGGATGATATGCAAATTAGGTCTTGGTAGTGAAAGGGTTAAAGGACATAATTTATTTGCATAGCCTCAATAGAAACTCCCTTAAAAAACTAACACTACTGTACCATAGTTATCAATAAATTTAGTAAAAGCTTCAGATTGGTTGCTTCAAGTCTCTCACTCATTAAAAATGTAATTATATTTTTTTGCTTGTAAATACAATGAACAAGGACCTCTTTGCAGAAAATTTTATGTGAAGTGGAAAATTTATCCTAATATGAATGAGTCTGAGCTTGAATCTTTGTAAACTAGAACTTTAGCTGTTAGAACATTCAAAATTGTTTTGTAATTGGGAACTTTGAAATGTTGCAGGATAGCCAAATTGCTGGTTATGAAAGCAAAGTTATGCAAATGGAAAAGGAGGTACATTATTTAACAATGATTTGTTAAATTGTGTATAACTGATTCAATCATTCTTTAAGTATAAAAAAATATTTATTTTTTTGAACTTGGGTTTTTGGAGCTAAAAGATGTCATTGATGCTAACTTTGCATTTGGGTTGTTTTTGATAATTAAAGGGTCTAGTGCAAAAACAACGTAAGTGACTTTGATGAAGTTCTCTTTTCTCCTTATATTATCCCTATTATCTCTTGATAACCATTGGGAGAATTTAGCGTTTCATACAAAGTCACTTATGTCGTTTTTGCACTAGACCCTTCATTATTTTCCCTAGCTATGCTTTAAAAAAAAAACCATATAACTAAGTGCAAATTAAACTGGTGAAAACAAACCATAGATCTAAGATTTACTTCAACCAATTACGAAGTTTTAAGCTAATTTATTTTGATTAGTTGATCAATGCAGTTAAAGTATTAGATTAAACTCACTGCTGTTTCTTGAGTATAATTTAAATGTTGTGAAATACTGCTGCTATTCTAGAAAGGGCATATCACCCAGTAGCCCCTTTTCTATACTTTTATTACTGGCTGGGGGAGGGGGATGATAGTGAGGGAGTGGTTTGACCCTATGGAAGAAGCCAAATAAATGGTTATGATTTTGGGTCACTAAAAAATGCAGGGATGTTTTTTGGTTATTATATTTTATTTTCTTCATCTTAAACCAACAATAAAATAAGTAAAAATTCTGCTCAGTTGAGATTTTTTTTAATATAAAATAGTATCCTCTATGAGACCTCCCCCTGTCAGTTAAACATGCGAGTGGGGTGTATCGTGTTCAAAGTTTAGAATATCTTTTTCACAGTTTTCAGCTCTGAAATCTTCGCTGGAAGAAGAAAAAGGCAAAAGGGAGGAGGAGACGAAGCAGGCAGAAGTTTATCAAAGTCATTCTAAATTCATGAAAGCCAAGGTATCTTAGTCTGCAGTTGCTTTTTTCCCTTAATAAGGGGGCAAGTGGTGTGTTGCTTTCTACATAAGACTTTGTTGATGCTGCTGTAAAGGTGTCAGAATCTACTGTAGTAACATTTTAAAGCCATTTGTGTTTGTTCAAGCTTCCTTATATTGAATGTGTCAGTGCTAAGATGATGCAACTGACATTGTTTTGCCCATGTATCTTGAGAGAGGATTCTATAAAAATAAAGAATCTATAATGCTCATTTCTTGAAAATGTGCAGTTTCTGGTGCTTTGCTGAAAAAGAATTGTGTAATTTAACCATGTTGAGTTTTTAATTACTCTCACAGTAGAAAATGCCCTTTCTTTAACTGCCAAACTCAATGACTAATGATGCAATGTGATCAAGTTCAAATTGAAAATTTAGCTGTGAAATTAACTACATGCTCTCAAAAACTTTTAATATTGTTGTGGTCAGTTGTAAGTTTTAATAAAACCTTCCTTTGTCAGGGCAGTATAAAAAGAGAAAGACAGACAGCTAGACAGTCAGTCAGTTGAATTGTTTCAAGGCATATGAGTGGATAGCTGCAGCTGTAGTAATTGTGAGACAGAAAAAGAAATAGACTCAGACTGCAGGTTGGAGCTGTTAGGTTGATATATTTGTCAGCATGTTTTTGGAAGTCACAGCTACAAGTACTGGGTATATGTTTTTAAAAAACAATTGAATGCATTGGCAAATAATATAAACTTGTAGTATTATGTGATAAATAAATTAACATCACCGAGAGGTGGTGGGAAAAGCTGGCTTTCAAGCATTAGCCCTTTGCCTATTACTCAGATGAAGGGCTAACACTCAAAATGTCAGCTTTACCCATCATCTCATGGCGACGATAATTTATTTATCACATAGTACTACAGCTACAAGTAGTTTGAAGGTACTGTAGCAGACTGTTTCTTTTAGAACCTATAGTACTAAAGTACGCATGAAATCTCAACTTATCCTGGAAGCATTTAATAAGAGTTTACTCATCACCCAAACCTACTCCCCCAAAGAAAAAAAATTAATAACATCTTTATGGATGTGAAAAGTAGTTAACAAAAAAATCAAATTATTATAACAATTTTCACTTCAGGCAGTTATACTGTGAGTTTTGATTTATAATCATGTTATTTAGTTATCAAAATCAAAACTCTAGTTTTGTTTTTGCATAGTTAGCTATCGGCCGTGTTGTCTTTTTAATGATGCATGTTGTTGAAACGAGCAGCATTAATTCTCCTTGGCACTTTCAAACATGTAGTGTTTCAGGTTGAATATTATCAGGATGTAATAATTATTGTGTGCTTTTTCATTGAAAGAAACTCTTAAAGCTTAGTATGAGTAGAGGTAGTTATTTCAGGTTGGATATCATCAATTAGTATTTACCAAAGCAACCAAAATACATCTTTGCGAGCTCTGATTAGCCCCTGTATCTGTATAATCTATGACTTTTAGTTGATCAAAATGGCATCGCGTTTTCCGTCATTTGGAGATGAGGAAATGCTCGTTTTAAATGAAGAACTATTCCAGCAAACACAAAGAGGGCAACTAGGTTTGGCTCTTTGGTTTTAACAGTTATAACAAAGTTTCTTCTTTCAAAATTTGTCAGTAAAAATCCATGACAACTCTTTTCAAAAAATCCCTGAAGAATGTAACAGAACTAGAATGTACACGAAGTGCGCATGCTAGAAAAAAAAACTTACATTGTGTTGTTTCTTTGAAAATGAAGTGCATTAATGTACATCCCTATCTTTTGGTAAATACTAAAACAACTATCCCCCTGAGGGTGGTACCTAGTGCTAAATACATACCTCAATGCTTTGCATCTCGGTATATATCCATTGCTATTCACCTCCCCTTCTGGGGATAGTTGTTAATTAGTGTTTCCCAAAACAACCAATATCCATTTTCGCACACTCTGATTGGCTCCCATATCTCGCAATATCCATGACTATTAGTTGATTTTGAGTCAAAATGGCGTCACGTTACCTGTTAGTTATAGACAAGGAAATGATTGCTTTAAATGAAGAACCATTCCAGAAAACACAAAGAGGACAACAGGATTTGGCTTTTTGGTTTTAATAGTTAGGACAAATTTTTTCTTTCAAAATATTCTTAAAACCACAACATTTATGTTCTGAAAAAAACCGTGAAGATTTAACGAAACAAATGTACATGAAGCGTGTGTGTTAGAAATAGAAAAAAACTTAAATGTTGTCCTTTCTTTGAAAAATAAAGTGCATTTTATCTCTGTCTTCTGGTAAATACTAAAACAACTATCCCCCTCAGGGTCGGTGTCTAGTTCTAGATATATACCGAGACGCAAAGAGTCTCGGTATATATCCATCGCTATTCACATCCCCTTCTGGGGATAGTTGTTAATTATTGTGTGCCTTAACAGGTAGAAACTCTTAAAGCAGAGATTGCTAAGAAAGATGCATCTTTACAAGCCTGGGAGACTAAAACTGAAACCTTAAGACAACACCAATCAGATCAGCAGCAACACATCAGTGTGTTACAGACATCAGTCCAAGCAAAGGAACATCACATCAAGAACCTTCAATCCGAGGTAATCTGACCTTTGAACTGTTAATATCTGACTTGGTAGGGGCAGAGAATGGTGAAGAAATAATTTTGCCAGTAATGTTGGTGGCTAGTTTTGGTAGCGAATGGTTATGAGGAAGGCTGGCTATTAACACTTTAAGCCCCAAGCACGACAAATGTTGTTGGTAAATTCTCCCAACTGAGTCCCATACTTTCTTTATAAACAGTTTGGGAGAATTTTGCTTTTCATCCACCAAAGCATACTTGACTTGATCAACTCCCAACTTCTCATTACTAATTGTATTACTTTGTTTGAGTTATGTAAGGAGAAGTGAGATGTTGATAAACTGTCCAGGGCTGAAAGGGTGAACTAGCATCCTCAAAATGTAATCAGGCTTCAAATTACTGCAGAACCTCAAGATAACTGTTTCTTTTTTTAAAAAAAAGTTTTCTGTGACATCAGAGTTATTCATTTAAGCTACAAAAAAATCCTTCTTTGGCCTGAACAGCTGATTTGGCTGATGCTTATCCAAAGTTTCCTTAGTGCTAAGCAGATGACAGTCTGACTCCTTCTGGACAGGATACTAATCAATCACAGGTTAGAACTAGACTAGTAGTCATTTATACAGTTGAGTCATCTGGAAACAAGTCAGGTAAAGCACCATGCTTGAGAACAATACAGAATGGTCTGGCCTTGGTTTGTACTTGTGACTCTAGTCAGCAAGCCACTACACTGCCTAAACTTAATCTAAACAAGCAATTTGTTTTTCAACCCTTGTTGCAGTTAGAGTCAATAAGAAGTCGCCTGGATGAGAAAGACTCAGTTCTCAAAGAAAAAGAAAAGAAAATGCAGAACATTTCTTCCCAGCACTCAGAGTCTTCGTATGAAGTGGAAAATCTAAAGAGTATAATTGACAGTAAAGAGAGGCACATTGTTAACTTGAAGGAAAGGGTGAGTGCAACAGTCAGAGTCTTCATAATTTGTAGTAGAAGCTCAAACCATTCCAGCCAGAACCATAATGAATTAGCCTTGACACTAAAAGTTCATAGATCTATGATTAGCATGTCCACAAAAAATTTGTTTACTCACTGGATAAAATTTTCTTGTCCATGTAAGGAAACATTTATCTTTCTATTACAATTTGTTGTCCTTCACTATCCATTTCAAGAGAAATTGATTTCTGTTTATTTTCTAAGCATCCACTCTCTCCTCCCTCCTTCCATACTCCTCCCTTCCCTCCAACCATTTTCTTTCAACCCATCCCCTTTCTTCCAATCCAAAAAAACCCATCTGCCATACTCTTCCATCTCCTCCTTTTCAACCCCAACCCACCCTTCCATCCCCTCCCCTCCCATTCAGACCTCTGCCGACTCTTCCGTCTCCTCCTTCCAGCCCCTGCTCACCCTTCCATCTCCTTTTTCCCAACCCCTCCCCTCCTTTTCAACCACAACCCACCCTTACGTTCCCTCCCCTCCCATTCAGACCTCTGCCCACTCTTCCATCTCCTCTTTCCAACCCCAGCCCAACCTTCAATCTTCTCCTTCCCAACCTTGCCTCTCCTTTTCAACCCCAACCAACCCTTCCATCCCCTCCACTGCCTTTCAACCTCTGCCCACTCTTGCATCTCCTCCTTACAAACCCTTCCCTCCCATTCAGACCTCTGCCCACTCTTCCATTTTCTCCTTCCAAACCCAGCCCAACCTTCCATTTCCTCCTTCCCAATCCCTCCCCTCCTTTTCAACCCCAACCCACCCTTCCAACCCCTCCCCTCCCATTCAGACTTCTGCCCACTCTTCCATCTCCTCCTTCCAACCCATACCCAGCCTTCCATCTCCTCCTTCCCAACCCCTCCCTCTTTTTTGATCAACCCCAACCCACCCTTCCATCTCCTCCCCTCCCCTCAGACCTCTGCCCACTCTTCCATCTCCTCCTTCCAATCCCTACCCACCCTACCATCTCCTTCTTCCTACTATCTATTTCAAGAGATTATGATTTCTGTTTATTTATCTAAGCATCCACTTTTGCCTCCCCTCCTTCCATACTCCTCTCTCCCTTCAACCCTTTTCTTTCAACCCATCCCCTTTCTTCCATCTCAAACCCCTCCTTCCATCCCCTCCCCTTCCTTCGAACTTGCCCCTTCTCACCCAACCTGACCTCTCCCTCCCAGCCCCTCCCTTGGACTACAGTAACTACTTGTGGGTTTCTTTTCTTTTGGTAGTGTGAGGATCTGGAGCGAGATTTAGCTGATAAGACGTCATCAGTGTCAACCATCAAGGGACAGCTGTCAGGCTTAAAAACTGAACATGCTGGTTGCACAACTACAATAAGTGATTTGGAAGAAACAATCAAAGATAAGGACAGGCACATTAACGTGAGTATTGCAGCCTGAATCTCATAGCCACTGCAAAACAGCCTCGACTTTACTTTACTTTCCCTCGACTTTTTTTTCTTACACTACCATTAACACCAGTCTGTTAGCAGTTACCAGGCTGTCCAGTCACTCTTATTCTAACTTTATTCCAAAAATTAATTATTTGTCAAGTTTATTGTTTTGAGATCATACTGCTCAACTGCAGAATACCCTGCCACTATGGTAATTTATTACTCTGCATTCCTTGTTCCATAAGAAAAGATTCGCAATACAATCAAGAACAAAGATGGTGCTAGGTTTCAGGGTATTCTGCATTTGCAACAACCATACAAAATACATGTTCGTGGGTGTTTTTTAGTTACCTGTCTGGAAAAGTTAGTGAGTTATTTAAGAACCTGGAACAGTAAACCCTGAACAAAATACTTATTTGTTGCCAAGTATTAAATTATCTGCTGCAATTCAGATGCATTGTTTGTACTGAAAGATCAGATTTGCACTTGAGTGTGTATCACCTTTGATAGCCTAGTACAATGCACTGATTAAGCATCAGAATTCAAATTTCAGATGATGCATGTGAGTTAACCTGTTCTTCTCAAATTTCGGTTATGCGAGTTTCAAAATAAAGTCTTAATCAACCCAGTTAATGCCCTTGTAGTCATGTGCAATGTTGTTTTGACAGATGCTTCAGAGTCAACGCAAACGAAGTGCAGGCGAACAGCAGGAAGAAGTAAACCAGGTGATGAGGAACTATGAGAAACTTGAGGCAAGAGTGCAGTCTCTCAAAGATGAGCTGAGTGCCAAAGAGGTAAGCAGTTTCCGCCAGCATTTATCCAAAAAAGGGAAAAAGAGAGTTATGTTTGTCAGCTGAGCCAGTAATAGATACATGCTTAAATCCATATGTTTGGTGGCGGAGCAGTGGCTGAGCGGTTAGCTTGTTCGTCTCAAACTCATAAGCAAGTCCAAGCCCAGGTCAGACCACTGTGTTGTATCCTTGAGCAAGACACTTTACTCAATTTGTTTCCAGTTAAAAAAGCGAAAATGAGTGTCAGCTTCTCCGGGGACTAACCTAGGATGGATTATTGTCTTTGCCAAGTGAAGTGAAAGACTCTCATCACCTTAACACTACGGAAACCAGGGATAAGCATGTAGGCCCAAGAAGAGATTTAGTTTTCTTTTCTCCAGTACTCTACATGTACTTAGTTTTGAGACACAAGACACACACATTTTATTTAAATTTTGAGGGACTCCATTACTCTACTAGTATCAAATATATTAAGGGCGTCTCGTACCGTGGTTTCGTCATGAGATTCCAAATTATATGTAGTGACAGAATAATGTTGTTTTTTTTCTATTAGGATCAAGTTGCCGATACAGAAAGGCAACTAGCTTCTGTGAAATCATCTTTGGAAGACAAGGCAATGCGGTTAAGTGCGGGAGAACAGAAAACAAAAAGATTAGAAGAGCAGTTAGAACAAGTATGTTAATACTAAATGGTTTCTACAGCTTACTATGAATACGGCTTATGACAGTGTGACACCTTTTCATTGCAATCAAATTTATTAATCTTTTTCCTGCTGCGTTTTTTAATGGCCGGAGTTAATTTTTTTTTTAAATTATCAACTTTGGAATTTAGTAAATGAAAACACTTTTTCTGAATCAGCTTGTGAATGAAATTCATTTTCAATTTGTAGGTTTTTAAACTCGCGATTAGTCTACAGGCAGGGGTTTCAATAAGTTTTGAAGTACGAGGCTGACCATATTAAAGTAGGTGGCTGTATCCCTAGGGGGGTCAGCAAGAACCTAAAGGAACTTAAAAAAAAAGAAAGTAGGTGGTGGTGATTTGAGAAGTAAGCGGCGAAATTCGCCGGTTGCTGGCTTCTATTGAAACCCCTGTGCAGGGCAAGGGTAAATTGAAGTTCTAGTCTTTGAGTTTCAATATTTTGTAACATTAGGGATGCTTGCGCGACCGCCGTTTTTCCAATTTAGAGTAACATTAGCAGGCTTTGGCTTTTAGCTGACAATATTCACGCTTTTCTTCGACTTTTCTTCTTTTAGGACAGCTTTCAGCACGGGGCAAGTGTGTTATAGGTTTACTCAGGAAAGTCATTCGTTATGTCTCTTTTTCTCCCTTACCTCCTAGAGAACAAACGAAAAAGAACTGGTAGCCTCCGAGTTCAGTAGTAAGAAACTAGAAGTGTCTCGGTTAGAAAGAGAAATACGGAAACTGAACGAAGAAATAAGGGAAATGAAAGAAGACATCAAAACCAAAGCTAAACAAAGTGCAGCTGAAGTCGCCAGTAAAGACAAGAAGGTCGAAGAACTAGAAAAGTAAGTGTTTTATAGTAGTGAATTTTATCACATAAGGCTGGTTAACCTTAAACGAGGACCCGCACTATAAAAGAGGAAGCTCCTCCTATGTCTGACACCCTCCAAAACTCAAATTTGGACCAAGTGCCGGTTCAACATCTTCATTCTGTTAAAATTTCACATGAACAATTTTACACTTGAATGATCCGCGTATTTCATGTCAAGTCTCTTTGGAGGTTAAGTGACAACTGAAGGTGACGAGTGCCTGACTCAGGCCCTTTTATAACGCTGGTCCCTGTTTAACCCATCGTTAATCCAAAATTTAAGCAATAATTTCTTCTCGAAGAAAAGGTTTACAGTTCTTACAAAATACTGTTTAGGTTTCCCACGAAAAAAAACTTGCCACTTCCAAAATTACAGTTCAAATCCGTTTGTAAAAAATTTAACACTGGGTTAGTGCTAACCGGCCAAAATCCAGGCTCTATTTGAAAGCACTTGGTAATTTGGCACTGTAGAGTTCTCCCCAGAGCAGAGGCTCAGCTCTGCCGTAGAAATGACTTGATAAATTTTGCTTTGACTGCTCTTCCCATTGTTGCAGAATTTAATCCCGTTGATACTGGAGTCGTTGTAGAAATTGACTGCAGGTGACAATTATCAAATCGTTTCTGGCATTGTTCGATCAAAGGAAACCTTGTTTCAGTTTGTTTCTTGATAAAGTTTCAATAAAGCCTTTTTTCTGTGTGTTTTTTTATTGAAGAAAAGAGCAGCGCGGTGCTGGAGCAAGAGCAGAGTGGCGCAATGCCGCTGTTCCACTCTGTGGCGAGAACTCTGCTGTGTGATTATAAAAAGTGTTCTCTCTCTCTGCCCCATGCACAGACAAATCAAAGAACAAAGTAAGAAGATCCAGCAGCACAAAAGAAGCCAGCAGATCGAACGAGAGAAGCAAGCTCAGATCCTGAACGATGCCAAGAAGCAAGAAGGAGAAAGTGATGAAATAGTCGAAAAATTGAAGGTACTCTCTTCATCTGATACCCAGCCGGGTCTTGGATTGTTTAGCGAAGCAAAAGTTTCACAACCCCATGATTTGCAGGAAAACGAGTTTATTACATTATTTTACTAACGCCATTTTTTATTCTCTCCAGCTCCTTGTTGGAGCAAATAGCATTGCTCGGCCACATTTAACAAATTTAAGACTTTTTGCCCTGGCAAAGGCTGGAACGAATAAAAATTTGCATCAATAAAGTGGTGAATAAGTCAGTTTTGAATTTCAGAAACACGAGCGTGCGTCGGGATAAAATGAAATATTCATCAAACTTAAGAAAGGAATAATAAAGAATTCCCATCCCGCTTTATTGCGTTCCTTTAAGTTTCATGAATTTTACATTTTATCCCTACTTGCGCATGTATTTCTGAAATTTCAAACTGGCTTATTGTAGCTCGCGAAGTGTCTCGTGCAGGTTACCAAACCAAATATTAAAGTAGTTGGCAAAGGTATTAACATGAATGTGTCCAGTTTTTTTTTTTTGATAATAATTGTTTTCCGACTTAAAGAATTTCAAAGAAAAGAGTCAGTTCGGTCTTGATTCGTGGGTTCACCCCCCCGTTCATCTTAACTCTCCTTACAGTAACAATAGAAAACAAGCGAACTAGTGCTGAGAACGTGAAATTTGATCAGCGTTCACCAAAACCTCTGGCAGATGAATTATAAACTTCTCCCAAACTACTCATAGTAATATTTATGGACACGAGTTACGAGAATTTGCTATCTCATCATTGGGTTCTCTTAAGGTTAAACAGTTCACGTTGTGTTCAACTCCTAGGATGATCTTAAACAAAAAGAGGAACGCATTGTTGTTTTGGAAGAAGCACTCACAGAAAGTGTGACAATAGCCGCTGAGCGAGAAGAACTGCTGGCTCAACATGCAGAGACCTCGGATGGCGCTGCCCAGAAACTGGAGGAAATGGAGAGCGAGGTGGAAAGAAACCACGTGGAAACCGCCATTACCAACACGAAGAATGCCTCGCTGATGATGGCTCTCAATGAGAATGATATCCTGTTGTCATTTTACAAGTCTGAGCGGCAGCGTATGTTGGAGGAACTGTTGGAAATGAGGTGAATTTGTTACATATTTATATTCTATTAATACGGCCCTCCCTTCCTGATTGAAGACTAATGGCAGGGACCAACAACTTAACGCTCTTGTCCATGGACGGTATGGCGAAAGAAGCCGCACAATGCTTCATCCTCTCCATGGCGGTCGCCGTTTTACCCACTGAGTCAAGATCCCATACACCTACCCTAGGGAGTTGAACCAGTGAGGACGTAGTGGGAAAGCCGACGAAAAAATAGAAGAATAGTAGTTCTAAGTTCAATATTTCTTCATAACTATGGCGTATGCAGCTCAGTTTTGGTCAGATTCTTGGACGAGATGTTATTTGATTGCACACATTCCCCATCAGATCCCTAAGAAATTTAGTGCATCTTAAATGAGGCTTTTAAAAGATAGCCTTTGACCTGAATTCTCTTAGACTGTGACGGTCATTTTGTTTGTATCCAAATAGCTTTTGATCCATAGAACTTATTCACAATATACTCAACTGTAATTTTTTGCCTTAATCTCACCACCTGGTTTGTCTCTTTGGCTCAAAACTTTCATCGGGTTGTGAGAACCTCATAAGCTCTCATTTTATGTTTTCCATTTTTGAAAATGGGTGTTGTAGCACTAGCGACTCCAAGTTTTGCTTTTTGCTAGGCTGTTGCTTTGATCATGTTTCCATTCAAGACTGGATAGCAAGACTGAAATGGTTAAAATTTTCAGTGGCATCTAGTTTTCTGAAACGCGTTTTTGAAGATTTTACAGTTAAACATGTTATCCGATGTATAGAATGTAGCATTCTTGCTATCAAAATATTGGTCAAACTTCAAATTAGATTTGAAAGCACCACTTACTGTTTTTCTCTCTTCGTTTTTCAAGACAAAACGCACTTTTAGCAACCATATCGGAGAAGGATGCAAACATCGCTCTGATGGAACTTTCCCCATCAGGCAGGAGTGATGCAGAAGTGAGACAGTTGAAGAGTGAAAAAGATCAGCTGGTGCATGACCTAAAGGAACAGGTGCTGATATGTTTGAGCTTCAGTCTAATCGAAATAAGAATTCTCTACTGCACCATCATATCAGATTGTTATCTCATTATAGAACGTCTTGATGTAACCGGAGTTCTGAGAGCCCTCAAATTCCCCTACGAACGGAAGCTAAGGTTACATCAAGACGCTCTATAATGAAAAAACCATCTGGTATGATGGTGTAGTAGAGAATTTTTATTTCAAATCTAGGTTCAGTACAACAACAACAACAACTTTGTTTCAGTACTCAGATGGTAAAGATATAGTAAGAAGTAGAAAAGCCAGGCGATATATCAATTTTACAGAGGTAGAGTACAAGCTACTTAGAAATAAATAAACTAATCGAGCTAAGTAGCCAGGTCAAGCGGTTATTTTCATACGTTTATACATAGCAATTTGCTTATTGCTAAAATTGCTAAGAGAACAACAAAAAAGGTAGGAAATAGAAGATAAGATTAAAAAAAATAACACATGAGTTAAACAAAACTCACAAACAAACAAAGAGCATCCATACAGTACGTCAGTAAAATTATGTGGCAAGTAGATACTCAGATAGGATCGATTCTTTAAGAAGTTTTTTCCAATAAACTACAGCTCTTGAGCTTCAAGTCTTCTAAATTGAATTCCATAATTAACACCATCCGAGGCTTTAGTTCCTTCTGATCCGCGAGGACTCAGTGCCATTTACTGGCTGCCTCCATTTTATTATCACGTATTTGCAACATTGCTGATTTTTCATCACCAGCAAGATCCCACAAGCGCAACGTTTACAATCTTAATTTAAGTGGATTTAATGGTCCATTTCCGAATTATTTCATCACTGCGCATAAACAAAACCGTCAAGTTGATGGTAGGTGCTCATTTTTTATACATTTGCCGTAACTCAGAAATGGACTGCTCACAATCTCGGTTCTTCCAACAATAGCCCTCACTTTTTATAGAATAAGTTTGGATAAATCTCAGTTTTCATCTTCAAAAGTTCGCTTTGCTTGATCAATTCTCATTTTATCAGTAATAAATGTCTTGTTTTGTTTGTGCTATGCAAGGAGAAATCAGATGTTGAAGTTTGGATTTGATTTAAGTTACATTTTTAAAATGAAAATTTCTTGTCATATTCTCTTGGTTTTTAGACGCAGAAGAGGATGACACTTATTAACAACGAAGACAACAAGGATGTGTCTCTCCATTCCAAGCTACAGTATGCCCCGCGAGACAGGGTCAGCTTTCATTGTTTATTTACTTGTTCTACAGTTAGGGGTTTGATTCTGGAAGTAGTCGGGAAACGGTGCTTTATGATCCAGTTAATACAAACGTTTTAGGCCTTGCAAAGGCTGTGGAGAATTGAAAATTCCTTGAAAGTCCTACCTGAAGTCCTAGAATGACAAAATTTCAAAATTTGTTGAACGCGGATGGCCGAATTGATATTTAAAAAAAAGACGTAAGAATGCAAAGCTTGACTATTATCACTTGCTCTTTTGCCGTAGAGTGAGCTCTCGTAAAGGTAATGGTGACGAGATGTTAAGCGTACTAAGTTTTAGCTATTTACTTCTCGTCTAGGTCCATCGTAATGTTTCTTTGGATTAAGAACGTATTGATTTGACGAGGCATTAACAGCTGTTGCACCCTACAGAAGAGATTAGGATTAAGAAAAACCTTTTCTAGGCTGGCGTTCACTTTTCCTTCACGACTTGTAATCACCGCTATCGTGACAGGTAACGGAGAATGCCTAAAGTAACACAACACTGAGTGGTTCTTCTGACTTTAGAGATAACTTTTTCTTTATAAGTTACGTACCACTTGGTGTAACAAGTAACGCAGTTAAGAATTTGTTTCTAGAAATTCGAGAAATTCAGATAAAGTATAACTTACTACGTGGAGATTCTGCGTCAAAGATTTTTAAAAATAGTTTTGAACCTGTATGGGTGTGAGGAAAACTAAAGAATTGCGTTGTCGTGAGGAAAACCCTTAGGATTGCATGGGTTTAAGGGGAGAAAATCCAAGGATTGCATAGGCGTGAGGAAAACCCTAAGGGTTGCATGGGTTTGAGGAAAAACCAAAGGGTTGTACGGACGTGAGGAAAACCCTAAGGATTGCATGGGTTTGAGGAAAATCTAAAGGATTGCATGGACGTGAGGAAAACCCTAAGGGTAGTATTGGTTTGAGGTAATCATGAAGGGTTGTATAGGCGCGAGGAAAAACCATTAAACTTGAAAAAAGAGAAAAAACTTGAAAGGTGAGCGTTGGTTTATATTGTGAATGGTGATTGTAAAAGCATGTTAGGGTATGTAGTGTCTACCTTCTCTTTGCTTGTGTTTTACTTATCGTGTTCATCATTTTTCATCATCATTGTCATTATTATTGGCAACCGGTTTCGGATAACAACCTTTATCAAGCCTTTGCTAAACTCGTAAGATACAAAGTTTTACAAAATATTTCAGCCTATATATAACAATCTGTTATCTTAAAATAGAAATGAAATACAAAGGAACAAGTAACATACGGGAAGAGATTACATTCTGTCACGCGTTGTGGTTACAGGAAGTGGTTACTTGAAGTTACCACACTTCTGTACAATGTAGTACAGGAAATTTGATAATGCTTAATTATTAAAGCTTGGGCCGACTAAGAACGTACTTTGTACCTTATAAGTTTAGCACAGGCTTGATAAAGGTCGTCGATAAAATGTAATTGAAACTGAAATATTGCCACTGCACACAGTCATGTTGTTTTACTTTGACTTTGCTTGTGTATTACTTATCGTGTTCATCATTTTTCATTATCATCATCATTATTGTCCCTTCTGTACGTTGTTGAATCGTTGCCATCAATTTCGTTTAACGTTTTAGGTTGTGGATGCAATCACAATACTAGAAGATAGTGCCGACAAACTACAGCAGTACTCGGACGATCTCCTTGATGTAACGAAGAAACATTTCTCAGATGTCTTGATAAAACTCCCTCAACTTAAAGAGAGACATCCCATAATACTAGAAAATCTTACGGATGCCGGGCAAAAGGAGGTGAGGCGCAATTTGTTGTTTACTGTACTACGAAGAAAACTTTTTTTACTAGTCAAAAATTGCTGCTTAAACCTGTTTGTCGTCTTTGTAATTTTGCAAACAACCTCAGCCTATCACTAGTACCCGCTCATCCAAGCACCCATTCAGCCACCCTTCCATCTGTCCATCCATCTATGCACCCACCATTCTATCCATACAACCATCCACCAACTCGTACTTCCACCAACCCATCCATAAAACCATCCTTCCATCCGTACAACCATCCTTTCATCCATACAACCATCCTTCCACCCATCAACAATCTTTCCATCAAAACAACCATCCTTTCATCCATACCATCATCCTTCCATCCGTACAACCATCCTTTCATCCGTACAACCATCCTTTCATCCATACAACCATTCATATAACCATTCTTCCATCCATAGAACCATCCTTCCATTCATACAACCATTCTTCCATCCATACAACCATCCTTCCATCCATACAACCATCCTTCCATCCATACAACCATCCTTCCACCCATACAACAATCTTTCCATCAAAACAACCATCCTTCCATCCATACAACCATCCTTCCATCCATACAACCATCCTTTCATCCATACACCCATCCTTTCATCCATACAACCATCCTTTCATCCATACAACCATCCTTTCATCCACACAACCGTCCTTTCATCCATACGACCGTCCTTTCATCCATACGACCATCCTTCCATCCGTACAACCATCCTTCCATCCATTCAACCATCCTTTCATCCGTACAACCATCCTTCCATCCGTACAACCATCCTTTCATCCATACAGCCATCCTTCCATCCACACAATCATCCCTTCCATACAACCATCCTTCCATCCATACAATCATCCTTTCATCAATACAACTATCCACCCATCCATCCAAGCACCCATACAGCCACCCATCCATCTGTCCTTCCATCTATACATCCACAATTCCAGCCATACAGACACCCATCCATTCATACACTCACCAACCCATTCTCACAACCATCCTTCTATCCATACAATTATCCACCCACTCATGTGTCCACCAACCCATCCATCTATTTGTTAAACTACCTACCTTCCACCTACCTACTGAGCTACCTATTTTCCTACCAACCTATCTTCCTGCCTACCTACCTACCTACCTACCTACCTGTGTTCCTAGTTTTTGTCCGTTTTAAGCTTTTCTCTCAACAGTGTGCTTCAGTATTCCTTTACTTGTCTGTTTCAGTTGCTAACGATGCTACAGCAAGTAGAGAACGATGTCCAACACTTGCAAGACTACGTCCACAAAATGCTAGAGTTAGTTGAAGATTATGGTGAGAGCTGACGGGTCTAGACCTTGTGCAGTTCATAAGATGAAGGATTTTTACTTCTCCCCATTCTCGGGCAACTTCTGAAACTACGGTTCTGCAGATGTGGTTCTGGTACAGTCCTTCAGTGCCCTGTAAAACAACCACTTGCAAGAAATCCTTGTACTCGCAAGGACCTATATAATAAGTATTGTAGAGATTTTTACGAAATTTTAGATGCACGAAGCTTTCACGGTGACCCATTTTACGCAAGAACTCCGACCTTTTTATAAACTAAAAGTGATGAAGTAAAAATCGGTTGTAGAAAGACTCACATTTTAAGACATGTCAACTTTTGTATCCATGTGAGAGTGAACATATCTGGTATCCAGTCTAGCGAGTCTTTCTCTCGGGTTAGGAATGAAACATGAAGTTTATAGAAAACGTCTCAGCTATGAGCTCATGCGGCCTTTTGTAAGATTCTGATCATTCTCACCGCACTAGAAACACAGAACTCGTGATATCCCTCGGGCTTTAACAGTAAATTATCACTAAAATGTCATTATTTGCGTTTCCTTTCTCAATATTTTAACTTAAATTACGTTTCAAACGATCAGCACCCATTTCAGTTGAAAGTCAGTAAAATTTCTATTTAAGCTATTTTAAACTTTTGGTTTTGAAACTCGGCATGTTTTCTTCTTTCAGTAAAGGTTTTCGTTTATTTTTAGCAACGTGTTAGGACTGGCTTTAGACAAATTCTTGGATATTATTTACGTTAGCGTATTCGTCCCCGGCCTAAGCCTCTCCCCGCTGGATGACACTGTTCGATGTGTTGCATAATATGAACACATCCGTCCGTACGGGCCAACCCCTCCCTCCCTTTCCCGGTAACATTGGCGAGTGCTTTTAATGCGACAATAACCGAGAAAAAACTCGTAAGTACCTTTTTTGTACAACGCTTTATGGGTGAAACCTTTGATATATATTCTGAAAAACCAGCACATATATTTTATCTCCCGACGATTTATCTTGAGAGTAGAACAGTTAAGAAGTATTTGCTTACGTGGAACATTGATATATTCTTTGGTATTATCAAATGTTCTTGAACTGCCGATACAGATTTTATAAGTATTTTCAGAAATGTAGTGCTGAGATGCCGTCGAGGTATCCGTTGAATAAATTGTCAACAAAGTTAAATCCAAGGGTGTATAGTTTATTCACTGAGAGTGCGTGCTGTTCCCAGCGTTGATAGGTTGTACATGCACCAATGCAAACCTATAGGTGGTGTTACACGATCCAACTTTTAGCGCAACTTTTCGCGCAACGATGTTGCGTTAAAAGTTGACGTGACATGGTAAACGAACCAACTTTCTCAAAACTTGTCATTTTGTGTTAAAAGTATTTGAAACCATTTCGAAAACTCTCAACACGTTGCCGAGCGAAATATTGCGCGAAAAGTCGGCTACGGTACCATGTTACACGACAGTCAACTTTTAACGCAACATCGTTGCGCGAAAAGTTGCGCTAAAAGATGGATCGTGTAACACCACCTCATTACAGGGTTCACATGTCATCAAAAGTCCTGGATTTCCTGGCCAGGAAAAGTCATGGAATTGAAGGAAAATGGTCAAGGTCGTGGAAAAATAAAATAAAATTTTTTTATTGGTTTTGATTTTGATTGGGAAAACGAATTACCTTAAAATTTTAAACCATAGGGTGAGTTTGTCTTAAATTAACAAACTTGAGTGTTTTACTCTAAATTCAAAAACGTTTCGCTGTCTTTCAGTGTTCAGAAGGTGTAATCGGTGTTTAGAGTTGGATTAAAGTGGTAGTAGCTTGGGTTTTTTTTGAGTGGATTATTTGGTTTCTCCATATAAATGGCATTAGGTCATGAAAGAGTAAGTCGCAGAAAAGAATGTCAATCCTCATTTTCAGTGTAAATGCTGTATTAGTTAATATACAACCACTCCATTCTACTGATACTACGGTTAGGAAAGGTACGTTTTTCTTGGGGGGGAGGGCTGGGGAATTCTAGTATTTTTTTTCCAAAAAAAGTGTTGGCCCTTCCCTGCGTTTTAATTAAAAAAATCTCCTGACCCCCCATCTTTAGGTGACTGACAAAAGTGCGAGTCTCCCCTCACTACTACATGATATTTTCCAAGCCGTCAAAAACTCGGAATATATATTTCGTTGTGAACGCAAACTGCTTGAATAGAATTTTATATGTATCTCGATATTAAGTGTGCGAGCCGAAACACCAAAAATGTGAAAAATCAATGTGGGGTATTTACGTTTTATAGCTGAAGTTTGAGTATGGAAGTGTAAAAAAAAAAATCTGTAAGAAGAATGAAAAGTAAAATCACAAAAATATTCATTAAAAAATTCCGTGTGTGACCCTCCCCTTGAATATCTTTACAAGAGAACTTTAACCCTCCCCTTTTGATGCTCACTTTCACTGATGACCCTCCTCTCTGAGGCCCCAGCCCTCCTCCCCCCCTCCCCCCCCATAAAGAATTTGAGAATCATACTGTGCCCAATATAATAGGGAGTACCCCTCT
>JAOBRD020433029.1:0-18626 GCA_027575215.2 Hydrozoanthus sils | reverse complement strand
CCCCTCCCCTCAACGTAAAGCAAATGAAGCTGACAAACAAGGCGTCTTGTATCGAAAATACATTTTTTCAACGGTTAATAATCTTTGCAAGTTTTTGAAAAGTGCTGATTAAAACGCCAGGGGAACACAATTACTAGTTGCTATTAAACGTGTTTGGTAACCGGACTTCATGTTTCATGTTGTCTGTGGCTGACGATTTTTAAATTAGCACCCCCCTACCTCTCCCCTCTATAAAGTCTCACTCTCTAATAAGCCCCCCGTCTGGAAGGTCAAAAGTATACAAACAAGCCCCTCCCCCTGGGGGGGGGGGATTTAGAGCGTTTTGAGTATATTTGCCACCGTATAGTTTTATGGCCCAACTAATTTCAGACACGACTTCGGCAAAAGAGTACGTTGTTGAATTATTAATAAACTGAAAATGAAACGATTTGCTTTTGTTTTTATGATTTTAACTGGTTTAGTACTCCGTGGCCGAAAGATGCGTAACAGAAACTATTAAAAGGAGATTAATCCTTCCCTACCCTTTACACACAGAAACTCGTGCTTTGCTTCATCGACTGTTCAACATTGTATCCGACATCCTAATCGTTTCCTACTCATAAGTTACCCAGGACGCTTTCAAGCAAAAAAACCTGCCATATCTTGCATAAACAAAGAGTCGTTTCCAACTCATTTTCTTTTGTTTTAAGTGCTACGAGTGAAAAAACCGACATGAATCTTTTTCAATGCCAATCTACAGGTTATAAGGAGAATTAACGCTAGAATAAAAAATTGTGTAGGAGATCTGTGAATGTCTTTATTTTTCCGATGAACTGAGCGAAAAATCCGTCCACATCACAGAGTTGCGAATCGTGATATAACGTCAACGACTCCACTCGGGACAACCAAAACTATATACATAATGCCAACCATAGGAAAAATACACTCCAAAAAATAATATTATAGTGATAAAACAACGAAAGAAACCCATTTGGCATTTCTGTATACAACGCAGTTAATTTAAGAGCGGCACCGGTTAAGTCATTGACGTTATATCTGTTGTCTGTGCTCAACACAGCACGACGCAGGTGATTCGCTCTCGATTAATGGCGGACAAAAAATACAATCGTTGAGCCTCGATAAAACACACTTGAATGTTTATGATCTCAAACTGAAAGGTTCGGCAACATGTTTATCACATATCTCTACTTCACGATTCTGCAAAAGAAAAAAAAACCCCGGGATCTTGGATTTCCGCACTCGCACTAGCAGCACAAAAAAATCATTTTGAACGTTGGTTGGAACATTGTCGTCGACCGATTTTAAGGTTTAGAATTTATTTGGTTTATCAAGTACCTTTGGAACCCTCGCTTCAACACAGTAATACATCGGAAATGAAAAATTCAAAATTTCACCTTAATTTCAATATTTTGGATAAGCTCTGATTAAGCATGCTGACAATGTAGCACTGCTATTTTAATAATATATCTATAACATTTTATGTATATATCTATGTCAGTTCTATAAATGAGCTAAATGTATTAAAAGTAATAACTTCTGATTTTTAGAAAATTCCTAAAAAATAAAGTGTAGTGTTAGAAAACAAGTAAGAAAATGGTTAACGATTTAAAAAAAGTGAAGTGAAAATAATCAATATAATATACTATCAAAAGTACATTGCATGCGAATATGTCTGGCTTCTAACGCCAGTTGTGGCTGGTCACTCAGATGTCTGTTGTGGCCTGGTCACTCAGATGTCTGTTGTGGCCTGGTCACTCAGATGTCTGTTCTGGTCTGGTCACTCAGATGTCTGTTTTGGTCTGGTAATTTAGATGTCTGTACTGGCCTGGTCATTCAGATGTCTGTTGTGGCTTGGTAATTTAGATGTCTGTTTCTGGCCCAGACGCTGAATGTCTGTTGAGGCCAGGTCCCTCAGATGTCTTTTGTGGCCAGGTCACTCAGATGTCTTTTGTGGCCAGGTCACTCAGATGTCTTTTGTGTCCAGGTCACTCAGATGTCTGTTGTGGCCAGGTCCCTCAGATGTCTTTTGTGGCCAGGTCACTCAGATGTCTTTTGTGGCCAGATCACTCAGACGTCTTTTGTGGCCAGATCACTCAGATGTCTGTTGTGGCCAGATCCCTCAGATGTCTGTTGTGGCCAGGTCCCTCAGATGTCTTTTGTGGCCAGATCACTCAGATGTCTATTGTGCCCAGGTCCCTCAGATGTCTTTTGTGGCCAGATCACTCGGATGTCTGTTGTGGCCTGGTCACTGGTCAGCCTGGATGTCAGTGCTAACATGTTGTCTAAGTGCTAAAGTTGTGCTATGAAGAACGCCAGTCATAGCTTGGTCAATTAGATACTGTGGTAGCCACCCCTAAGAAGAGAAAAATCTCAGTTTTTACTGAATTCGTGTATTTTGTTTATTGGCTTAACATCTTAAGTCGAAAATCACAGAAAAATGCATGTATGTTTAATATGAAAGTAGAAAACTTGGAAGGATTTTCGATAACAGTTTGTCACTTTCTCACAATTCGCCCCGCCCCCACTTTGTCGTATGCGGAGTTGTAGGTAACTAAGTCTCAGCTTACCTTTAGATCAGTATTGACAAGCCACGTGAATTCTGCCTTGTTAGGATTCGTCGTTTCACGAACAACCCAACCACCAGGACCGTTTTCGCCTCTGAAGGAAACGATAACAACAATTACAAAAACGAAAAATATCAAGGCATCAACAACATAGGCATCACTACATATACTAGTACCAACATCGTACCAACACCACCAGACAATACCAATACCAATACCAGAGTGAAAAACAGTAAATGCAATCACTGCGTCACCAAAACAAATATTAGCACCAAATCCAATTATGTCAAACAACAACACCAATCTGTCGAATATTCTTGTATACATTTTAAAGGATCTAAAATTTTATTGTTGATAAATCGACACTGCAAAAACAAAACGATTTAAGAAGAAAAGACAAAACTTCCGTTACTGAGATGGTAGCATGTGAGCAAGCGTTTGTGTTGGATTTTGGCGAGTATTCCTTTTTGACCGAAACGAAAAGAGGAGTGGGTTCAAGAAAAGAAATCTCGTCAAAACCCAATGGAAACGCTTGCATCACAGCCCCAGGCTATCGAATTATCTAACCTAAATCTTTTCGTTGGGTGGTTGTGAAATGCTCTCATCTGTCACTGCAAATTGCAAGTTTCAGTTTTGCTCTAACAATACAAAACAAACCTGACGATGTTTTCTCTTGGTGGCATCCCTTCGAACGTAACAGCGACGTTACACGATATAAACACACGCCCTCTTCTGGCCCAATGCCGCAAGTTAACAAAATCCCTACGGAACACAAAGAGTAAAAAGTGCACTGACTGTATATTCAGGGTTCAAATATTCTCTAGCACGACTCAGAATAAAGAACTAAATTCTTGTCTAACACAACTCAGAATTGGGGGTTAAAGTTTTGTCTAGCACGACTCAGAATTAAGAGTTCAAATCTTGTCTAGGGCAACACAGAAATAGGGCTTCAAATCTTGTGTAGGACAACACAGAAATAGGGCTTCAAATCTTGTGTAGGAAGACTCGGGATTAAAGGCTTCTAATCTCTCTAGGACGACTCAAATTAAAGGGTTCAAATCTTCTCCAGGACGACTCAGAATTAGGGGTTCAAATCTCGTCTAGGACAACTCGATATAAAGGGCAACTCAAAATAAAGGGTTCAAATCTTGTCTTGAAAGACTCAGATTTAGGGGTTTAAATCCTTGCAAAGCAAAAAGCCCTAGCGATTGTTCGAAGAGATATAAAAGGTAAACGTTTATCGACTTGCCTCGATGCAACCATTCCTCCAGCTGCTTCCGCAACAACGTTATAACAGATATCCGTAGAATGGTCAACTCTGTGTAAAATCTGTTGAAATGTTGAGTGAACCATTAGCAAGTGAGAAGCCAAGTGTTGTCAATGACGAGTTTTTATTTACATTTTTTTCGCCATTAGCATTCGCACCCTCTTTCCATTTAAGCTACAAAAACAAAGCTTCTGAATAGTGAAAAGTTTCTGCAAAACAAACTTCCTCTGAAAATATTAGCTGATATGCCGAGTAATCTTTCCATGATGTGGTTCTAAAATTTGGAAATTTTACAAAGAATGTATGGCTCATTATCGTTCTTGCCTCAAGCTGTTTTACATTTTTTGAGTAGTTATTTCTTCTTTGAAACTACACTTATAGAAAAAAAAGTTCGCTCACTCAATTTCATTTGTTAATCATTTATCTTAATTCTTTCTCCGATGCTGTATGCTAATGAAGCAGAATGTAAATAATGACGTCAGCAGAAACTCACCAATTGTGGCCTATTGCACAAGTTTATCGAAGCTGCATACAAAGTAGAAGTAATAATGTATCTAGCCGAACACTAGGGTGTGGTTCAGCGGGTACAGTCATGAAAACTGGAGACACAAACACTGTAACAATTCTTTCTCTTGTTCATTTGTGTTGTATTTGAGTTTTTATAACAAAAATACAATAATAATAAAAAAAAGATAATGTCGTAATGCTCACTAAAAGCCAAAAGAAGGCAAAATATAAAAAAGAAAAATCAATATTAAAAAGTGCAAGAGTTTCTGACTTTGGGTCAACTTCAGGGCAGATATTACAGCGTTTTGGAATACGGGATCTCAAATATTTTTGTTATATACCTAGACTTTCACTCAACAAAACGCGCACGGATTGGTTGGTTTTTGATCACGTGCCCCTGACAAAATTTAAATGTATCCCGCAGTCGTTGCACGCGCGCCGAGTACATCACCATTTGCTGTATGATTGCTTAAGGGAAAGTCTAAATATACAACAAAGAACTTAATGTATAGTCCCCCGAAAACAAATTAGTTTTTTTCCCCTCGAGTCTTGGAGTTAGGTGACTCTCGGGAAATAATACGTACATTTAAGTGTATAATGCCGGCCTTTTCTACAGTACGTACTGCTAGCATAAACAAAACTGATTTGCCTAAATGTATGTTCTTCTGCTGGGTCATACATTAAAAAGAATATTATTCTTTACCACAGCATTTTGTTGAAAATTTTACAAAAATGAACAGAGACTCTGACTATCAGCTAGCTCCAGTCTACAATGCCGTGCTGTCTTCTACTTACTGAAGACTATAGTAACTAAAGTCACACAATATCATTGACAATGGTTTCTACCGATAGGAGCCGAGTCTGGTTTTAGAGCTTTCAATAAAATGCTGGTGAGATAAACAATAATTTTCATTTTAATAATATTCCTCATCTCAGTGAAAACTGTACATACCCTAGATTCAACAACGTTAGGGTTCCAGCTTTGATCTTCAACTCCATGTACGAGAATGTTGAATAGTTCTCTAGCATTCACATCTATGATACTCTTGGGTGACAGAGAAGAGCCGTAGGACACGTTAGTACCTAAGATACTGTACATAACAATTTAAATATAGCACACAACACAGCACAAAAGTTTTTTGAAAGGATTATTTTGTAAGTAATTCACGTCAGCTGAAAACTGATTATACAGACGACTAGAGTAAAAACAGCAGATCACGAGGAATAAATCGTTCTTTTTCAATGATTGTGTTTTTGTTGCTACAGCTGATGTCAGAGGTAGCTGCTTTGTTATTGTGTTTGTAAGAGGATGACCACAAGAGAGCAATGAGAGTGTACGTAACTGATACTAATAAGCACGGGCAATAAGACGGGAGCCTGGAACCGAGTTATCGCGTATATACGTCAGTCTAGAAGACTTCGCGTCGGCTGTAGTTAGCGTTACAAGATGGCTATAATTATTTTTTTGCCCTTGACCGAGACATTCCATGGTAAAAGAAACGATTTCGAGTACAGTTTAATGATAAATATTAAATACTAAAACACTGCTTCTTTCTAGCTGACTTGTAGCTCAGAGCAAGGGTAGATCTGTTATGAAAGTCGAAAGAGACAGAGAATTTTTTTTTCTCAATGTGAGTCCGTTTCCTTTCTAGAGCTGTTCTCTGAAGGAATGTATTGGGATATCGTTATCGGTAGATCTGTTCTGAAGGTCCTAGGATCGAATGCTACAAGAAGCAGAGAGTTTTCTTTTTCCCATTATGAGCGAATTTCCTTTCAAGGACTTGTTCTAGGAGGAAATCTATTGGGACAAATTTGAGTATTTGTATATGGCAACGACACTTCAAGCACTTCTCAGTCACGTTACCTCGACTCTAAACATTTTCCCGATTTCTTTCAGCATTCTGCTCTCCACTCTTGCTCCACCCTAGTAGTTAAACAACAAAAATAGTATCAAAATCATAAAACCCTTTATTGAAGGGCTCGTAAGCGGCAAACGGCAGTATATGTTTTCGAATTTGATGCACTTATATGTAGTTATGCCACCTGCCAGCCATAAAACTGATCATGGTTGCCGATACACGAAAAAATTAAGTTTAACTTTAAGTCACTTATTGTTTTATGGAAACGGACCTTGCTACTTATCTGTCTTAGTTCGCCGAAAAACTGTAAAGCGCCCTGTCCTAAGATCACACCTACAATTTGAATAAAGAGCAGCGCGAAGCACTATTGACACAGCGTTTTCCATCTCTGCGCCAAAACTCTTGAATAACCGCCCATTTTCGTACTAGCGCCAGCCTCATATTTTTTTCTCGCCAAACCGAGCAAGCTTTCGCAGTTATCTGTGTGTTAAAGGTAGAAAGAACAACAATGTGATCAAACAGACCTTATCTTTCTCCAGTTTCCAACCTTCCTTTAGGTTAAGCAGACTCCAGGTTATTTCTAAAGTTTCGCGGCCTTTCTGATAATAACTCTGATCCTGTCAGCAAGGACAAGTTCCAAAGTTAAAACGTACACTAAAGATCAGGGCCCGGTTGTACGAAACCTGGATAAGCTATCCGCTGGACAAAAGCTGATGGTTGTCACTAACAAATCAAAGATTGTTTGACTCTTTGTTGATTTCTCTGTCTCTGGTTGTTAAGTGAGTGGAAGACTCCTAAAGTAATGGTTTAAATGGTGTCAAATAACTTTCATTATAGTTATAGTACATAAAGCACTTATCCGGCGGATAGCTTATCCGGGCTTCGTGCAAACGGGCCCAGAGATATAACTGCAGTGACATCTCAAAATAAACCGATAAAACGATTCGTTTACTTTGCATTCTAATATGAACCCGTTTCAGGCAACGAAATCACTGTATGTTGTTCATTGTACTACAAAGACACATACCATAAAATGCGGAAAATAAGCCACCCGAATATAAGCCCCGGGGCGTTCAGGAACAAACTTTTGAAACGATAAACTCCTTCCATGTGTAAGCCCATAACAAGGCCTATAATTCCAGCACGAATTTCGATACTTACAATCACAAGGCAGTCAATGTAATAGTAGTTGCCCACTAAATAAGAAGACTTTAGACTTCAGACATAAGAAGCGGTCAACATTACCTGAGGTGACAGGGGTACCTTGGCATTTTCCTTTTTCTCAGTGTCACTCTCATCATCAGAACCTTGGTAAACCAAAAGGAATGTCAACAAGCTGGGCTACCTACAGCAAACCAGTCTTAAAATACAAGTAGTATAGTTTTCTTAGTAAAGTGACGATGTGACTCACGATGTGAGTCGTTGAGGACTGACATTTCGACTGCTTGCTGCTAGTCTCCTTCAGGTGATGTGTAGACGACTTGCGTCTTGTTCGCTTAAATAGGCGTCGGATCGAATGGCGCGTTGTGAAATGCGCACAGTATCTTGAAAGGATCCGTCACGTGTTTGATGTTTATTCATTGTTGCAAGCCAAGCCTTGGGTATCTCTAGTTTTCTTTTTCTTCAAGATACAAACTTGTTTCAAAATACTATCTTCCTAATGGGTTAAATACATTATTATGGAAAAATACAGAAAAACTGCATGGTTGAAAGCTATATACTTTATTGATAGGAACTTGTGAATAATTAAACAGCAAGCTTTGAAAATAATATATTTGTCTCAAGTATTTTGTAGCTCTGTACATAGCTATTCACAAGTTCAGAAATCATTATTGCCATCATTATCATAGTCATGGTAGTGATGATTATCATCTTCGCTATCACACCAGGGGTACCCCCAAGACTTTTGAAGGGAGGGGGAGGGGGAATCCCAAATTCATTTCTCCAAAGACAAGGATTTAAAATCAAAAATGCCAATTAGGATTTTTTCCTACAGATTTTTTTTTTGTTGAACTTTTTTTTTTGCACAAATTTTTTGTAGCCAATGTCATTAAACTTGCAAAATTTGCAAAGAAAAACCGATAAAAAAAGTCCTACAAAGATCCTCACAAGATGCATATTGCAAAATTGACAAAACCTCAATTTAAATACAAAGAGGAAATGATGAAAAATGGAGGGAGGGGAGGGGGGGGTTCTGAAACCCCTGAAACCTCCCCCCTAAGTAGGAGGCTGCTGCACATACCTGGAAGGGAGCCATACGGTGTGTAAAACGACTGTTGTTCTGACAACCATACTGCTGTGTTATACCTGAACATTTTGCGATAAGAAAAGTGAGACATCTTTGCAATAAAAAAGAAATACCTTCGCATAAGCAATTAAATTTCAGTAAGTTAAGATTATGTTCAACTATAAGAATATACGACAATAACTCTAAGGAGACTTCCTTATCGCTTTACTCAACTATATATTGTTCCCACTGCATGGCTCAGCTATATAAAAAAACTAATGAATACTAGCTTCTGCTGGGTGCTAACCACTATAGATTAATATCCTGTTAACACAATGGAAACCTGAGATAAATGCAGGCCTTATTGGTCACCTGGCTCAGGGAAGGATTCAGCTTCACTTAACAAGGAGATGAGTTCACATAATTAACGTACCTTGACTGGCCATAAAGGAGGGGTCTTGTTTCTCCAGCTGTTGTGTCTAAACTTTCTGCTAATGGGCAAGGATATTAATTACTTAAACCTCACTAGATGAAATTACTGTAGAGTTTGAATATGAAGCAAGAAAAGATTGTATCTAGCTAGGATCTTTTATAAATCACCTCTCTGAGAATCATATGTGTACCTTGAATTGAAAGCAGTGTTTTAAGTTGTTATTGGAAAAAAGTACTATATAATGAACTGATGAAAAATATATACAAATCCAAGGTGAAGCTATAGTAAATTCATAATATGGAGACTCTCCAGAGAAACTTTGATTCTGATGCTTGTTTAAATGGCACTTTTTGCAGATGGGCTCATCCTCTAAATCATTCCAAATATCCTTTTTTTTAAAAAAAAATGCTTCAAGCCACACAAAGGTGGCCAAAATTAAAGCCAGATATGCCCCTCCTCCCCAGATTAACCATTTCTTTACTTACTTTTCAAAGAACAAAGTTAATATCAAAAATATGTCAAAGGACAAAGTTTATCTCAAGAAAATATTAAGGATTGTTTTAAAATTGAAAAGTCTACTAGTCTTTTTAAAACAGACAAAATGTTTTTAATACATACAGTAGTAAACAATCAATATAATTGTAAATTAAACAATACCAACTGAATTCCTTTGTTCAAGATCTGATGGAAAAACCTATCAAAATAAGAGAAAAGACTATTACACAGGTTCATAAGTTCAACAGATCAAATAGTTTCTTTGGTTTACTGCTCGTATAAATATAATCATGTAATACTTTTATATCAGTGGTGGATCCAGGGGGGGAGGCCTTGCGGGCCCTTGTTCCACCCCCCTTTTGGGATTTTTTTTCTAAAAGTAATGTCCCAAAAACCTTTTTTTTTCTTTTTTAAGGCTATTTACAATTTCATATATACCTCTGTTTGAAGGAACTTAATTTTTTCCCTGTAAAATAAAATGCCATCAAGATTCATTTAGGCAGTGTGTGACATTAAGTTGTGTCAACCACCATGTTGACTTGAAACAGAATTGGTAAGTGCGAAGTGGGCTCACAAGAAAAGTTTTCCAGGTACTTTTATGCTTGAATTGAATTTAAATACATTAACATTTGGAAAATAGAAATGTAAAACTAAACATATTGGGGCAAAACAAGTCTAGAGAATTGAGTAAATGAGTTAAAAATCAAAAAATAAATAAACAGCCAGCTTCTTAGAAGAAACCTTTTACTGATGTTCCTTTTAAAAAAAGGGCTAAAAAGGCCCTGAACAAAATGACCATTTCATTGGCATGGGACAAATTAAAGTAATTGTGGGTTTGCAGCTCTTCATCACACAGACATTGTGCTTGACAATTTGTGGTTGTGCATGCTATCTTTGCTATATTGTGCTCATTGACAAGTAACCTTGTAAACAAACAGCTAATTCTCAAGTTGGTTGTCAAAAGACATTTCTTGTGACAAAACTTGTAACATTTTTCTCGTTGATATGTATGATTGCAGTTGTAAAAATTAGAGAAAAAGGTTTTTTTCTGGTTATGCCATGAGGCTAGATGCAGCTTTTTGAATAAACATTCAACAATCCATGATGTGACTTTCACTTAAAAACAATGAAACATTCATGATGACTTTAGACACCTGTTAGGACTCAAACATGTACATGTACAATTGTTGTAAAAAAGATGCATGGCATTCTATAGTACCTACCAATCTCCAGTTTGGAAATCATAGAACCAGAAATTTATTTTATATCTTTACAAATTAGGCATTAAATTCTTTATTTATTAGCTTGAAAATTTTTGTTGTCTCAGTATTTTAAGTCTTGGTCTCAGAATATTCATTATTTTCCAAAGCTTCAGAATTTAAAAAAGTTTTCTTAGCATCTCAAACATTCTCAGATTTACCATTCACTACCACTAGAACCTGAACATGAAGACAGTTTTACCTTTATGGATAAATACCAGGTTTCAACCCAGCATAGCACTAGACTCATGATCACAAGAATATAGTCCATGGGATGGATGGTCTTTTGTGCATCATTGAACTGTCAGTTAGCAGTACGATAAATTCAGTTAACAATTTAAATGCATTTAATATATAATTAACTCTGTATTGTTAGTTAGCCCTCATGAAACTCAGAAGATGAAAATGTTAATAAAGAATATATAGACTAATTAATGATGCAATTCAGATATTATCTTACTGATTTAAGTCCATGATATATTATTGTTTTGATTGTCGAAATATTTCTATCTATCACTGTTACAGACCCAACAACTAATTTGTGTTATTCACCCACACACCATACTACTGGGTTTAAATCCAATTCCTACATCTTACTGGGTTAGTAGAGTCAGTCCATAGTCTGACTTAGTGAAAATTGGCATGTTTCGAAAGTCAGGAAAAATTACTTCTATCATAATTTTAAAAAATTCAAGGAGTTTTTGTGGCTGCTGCCTTCATGTAGGTTCCGAACGTAAGTAAGGGCATAAACCCACGTGATTTGGAAAAACACTTTTTGGCCAGTCACCAGATGTCGTTTGGACGTCGTATAATTTTGTTTAGCCAAATATGATCCCTGACTTTTCATGCTCGATTGTCATCCGCGTGGTACAGAAATTGTTTATCTCCACCGACGCTCCGAGTACATAGAAATTGAGTTTTATCTTGCTTTGGTTTAACAATTATTCAAGCACAGTTATCAACATTTATGGAGAACTTTTTGATTTGGAATTGTTCCATTTGGCTTCAGTAATTGAGTACAGCTGTTAGTTGTTAGTGATCTTTGCAAACGTTTGACCTTCTTGACATTCATAATTTGAACTTGTTCACCGCATAAATTTTTGCACTTTTCTAAGTTTAACTTCACGATTCTTGCAGTTTAATTTCTCAAGTCCGTTATAGACAGAACAGAACCATGTCAGTAGGGGATTTGCAGCAAACTTACTGCAATGCAATTTGGTTATTTCACACAGCTCACAGCAGACTTGTTGGTCTGCAAACGACTTCCTGTTGTTCATGCTCTTCTTGTCGAGTTAATTTATAGCTCATTTGAAAGACAAGACAAAGCGTGAATATCGAAATTTACATTCAATAGAAAACAGAGAGAACTGTATGCTGCAGAAAATTTTTAGAATTAAAATCTGTATACTGGTGTTTAGTGGTGTTGACAGCAGGCGAGTTGTAATGTGCCACATTCAATTATTTACGTTTGAAGTTTTCTTACATTTGTTCTTATTATAAACTGTTTGGATAATTTAAGCCTCTTTGTTCTTACAAAATTAATGTGTATTAACTGTTTCGAGAGAGCCGGAAATTCCCTTCTAACAGCGAATAATAAGTTTTTTGAGAGGTGTGAACTATAAACCCGATGTTCTTTGTAGAAAACTGAGAGCCCCAAACAGATACAGTGCTGACAATATTATATTCAAAGTATTAAAAACAGTAGCCACATGCAGTCATTGACTGCCTATTTTTAAAATTTGTTAGATGACTATAGTAAGGGTCTTTACAATACAACACAAAAGAGGGCCGACAAAATACATTGTATTAAGTGGTGTTGAGTTTGAAAGCTTCAGAGGATGAATGTCACCAGACCCCCTCAACTCCCTACCCTTTCCCCAGATGATCCTGACCTTCAAAGAGGGTACCCTATACCACTTGTAATTCACGAATCACGTGACATTGTTTGGTTGTTTCACGTTTTATGCAATATTTCAAATGCCTATCACATTCATGCAAAATTAGAATTTCAAACAAACGTAGCTACAGGCTTTTTCTTATAAGAACCAATAAATTTGGCCGAGCCTCATTGTTCTTAATTTTTTAGCCATTTGAGCCTCAAATTGTTCTTAAATTGTTCTTAAATTTTCGCCACTCTGAGCCTAGTTCTTATAAAAAAAATCGAATAGATTAGTCTTCAGACTGCAAAAGGTTACCTTTCATATGTACATTTAAAAAAAATTAAGAATAATCACGTTTCACATTAAATCCACCTTTTGATTCACGAATCACATTCGTTCAAAAAATGCTAATCACGAGGACGCAAAAATTACAATTTTACGATTCACGGGAAATTAGTTTTTCTTTTCACAAATCATGGAAAAATAAAAGGCCAATCATGCATCATGTAAAAGGTATAGGGTACCCTCTTCAAATGCTTGCAGTAGAGGAACAACTTTTACATGCTTCTGCTAGCATTAAGTTTTGAAACATATACACCAAATCCAAACAAGGAAGCTGTGTGTAATACTTACATAAAAAAGAAACACTTTTGCGACAAGGAAAACAGTTGTTGAAAATGTTGTAATCTATAATAAAATAACAACAAAATAATTATTGTAGAGGAAATGCCCATTGCTGGATTCTACAATAAAGCCATAATATCATTATCATTATTATTATTTAAAATAAAAACTAACAATATTAAACATTTCGTCATCATCACAACAACATCATCAGGCAAACTGTTTGAAAAAGTCAAGGCAACCTGAATACAAACATGTGCAAATGACTAAGCTAAGTATACAATGAATACAATGGAATAAAGAAATGCAAAGAAAAAACAATAGCTAAGATATCTATTTGATAGAAAAATGCACTGAAGTGTAGTTGATGACTAAGACCGTGTAGAATTTAGTGATGCTGATATATGTAACAAAGTAGACTGGCAGGAAATACAAAAAAGCACATATATGCTTCAGAAAAGTAAAATAATAATAATAATAATAATAATAATAATAAAAACCATCAGTTAAATAAATACTTGAGCTTTTATAGAGTACCCGCCTGCTCTTGTAAACTCTACAATCCAGTCTTTTATAACTGAAAGTACACCAACTGTTGTGGATTCCAGTGTAGATGAAACTCCCATACGCATTACTCTTCCTTTCAGGGATCAAGAATCGGCTGTCATAAAGAAGCAATTATGTGTGCTTGACAGAAAAATGTCACGATCCAACCTATTTTTAAGAACCACAAAATAGCTGATGATATCCGCTATTCAAAGCTAGACCAAACACCATCAACGAAAATGTGTGGTTTACAAATATGAATGTCCACTGTGTGAAACAGAGTACATGGGTACTCACCACCAGACATCTCTTCCAGCTCATTGGCGAACATCGACTAAAGAGCTCACCTTCAATCTACTCACAATACTGGCAGCCAAGAGATTCAAAAGAACTTTTCCATTCTTAAAAAATGCCGTGGAAAACTGGACTGCCTCATCTATGAGATGTTACATTTATAAAACAGCTTAAACCCTCTCTCAATAAACAATCTGACTCTATAAAAGCTAAAAGTATTTATTTAACTGATGGTTTTTATTATTATTATTATTATTATTATTATTATTATCATTATCATTACTATTTATTTTTTTTATTTTTTACTTTTCTCAGCATGTATTTGTTTTTTTGTATTCCCTGCTAGTCCACTTTGTTACTTATATCAGCAACACTAAATTCTACACAGCCTATAGCTAGTCATCAGTTACACTTCAGTGCGTTTTTCTATCTAATAGATATCTTACTGCTAGTAATCATTGTCTTTTTCTTTACATTTCTTTGTTCCATTGTAATAACTATTCATTGTATGTACTTAGCTTAGTCATTTGCATATGTTTGTATTCAAGTTGCTTTGACTTTTTCAAACGGTTTGCCTGATGATGTTGTCATGATGACAAAACAATCAATATCATTAGTTTTTATTTTAAATAGTATACCAAAAACTGCCTTAATTAGGATTATTATTATTATTATTATCACTATTATTATTGTAATCATTATTTTTAATGTTATTATTATTAATAATAGTATTGTTAATTATTATTATTATTATTGTTATTATTCTTATCATTGTTATTCTTATCATTATCATTAATATTATCATTATTATATTGCTATCATTTTTAATATTATTACTGTTAATTATCATTATTATTAGTATTCTCATTATTAGTACTATTATCATTATTATTATTATTATTATTACTACTATTATTATTACTGTTATTAGTAGTAGCATCAATCAGTAGTAGTAGAAGTAGTTGCCAATCACCACTATTTTACTTATTTATTCATTTTTAAAGCTAAGTCACTTGTTACCCAGGTTTCAAGCTAGGTAAAACCTTTGTCTAAAAGCTACAAAGATGTTAAAGTTTTCCCTTATAATACACAAACACCAGTTACATTGTTTGAAGACAGAAGCACTAAAGCACCAGACCCTAAAGTGAAACAACAACCAAACTATTTGCACATTAATTAATTCAATTACAACTACATGAAGTTTCATTACTTTTTATTATGTAAAACTCATAGACAATTTACATTAACACTGTTACCTTTTGCTTATAAATATTTGTAACCCTTAGTTAAATGTTGCTGCAGCTGTTTTTGATGGTTTTAAAAGTGCCAGAGATCAAAGATAGGCACTTTCTAAAAATAATATCAAATGCCTAATTTTGTTTTGAAAGTTGCCTAGCATACAACTTTTACTAAATAATCTGACAAAATCTTATCTGGAAAGTTGTTCCTAATATTAAGGCAAACAAAGTAATGTGCTCAAGCATAATTTTCAACATAACTTTAATGACCACAATACTCTGGCCTAAATTACCTCAAAACCGATAACTACCACTAACATCTTGATTTAAATTACATATTAAATATCTTAAGAAAATATATAACTTCATGTCAAAAAATATCTTATATGACCAAAAACTCAGACAGCAAATTACTCACAGCAATAACGTATGGCTTAACACTTCTGAAAAGTGCATAAGCCAGAAGCAAAATAACATCCCTCCACAGTGCAAGTATCTGGTGATTACACAAGATAAATAAGATTAATAGGAAAAAATTTTAATTTATAATTCAAGAAATTAATTTTTCACTCAACTCTTTAGCTTAATTTCACTGAAATGGCAAACTTACCAAAAAACTGAACTATCTCTCACTAGTGTTACAGGATGTGCAAGTCAGATTTACCAATAACAATATTAATATCAAACATCAAACATCTTTTTGTACAATGAAATCTATAAAGATTCTAGTGAATCTTGCATGCTCATTGCTGATCGGTTGAGAGCAAGAGAAAACCATCTGTAATAGAATACATAGTCATGCTTAAGACATTACATCTTAGGAAAATTCAGAGTTTGAGAATAAATTGCATGTCTCTTTAATTTTTCAATGTTTTTTTGTATTTTGTTTGTTGGTTATTTCCTGAAAGCAACAAAATGCACTTCCCTGTCTATGTACTTTCTTTAAAACATAAGGGGATTAAGTTACAGCTCGTGACTTTCAGGTTATTTATCAATTCTCCAAAAATCCCCCTCTTATTAATAAAAAGTTACAAAGACATGGGAAATGTGTTTAATTGCTTAAATGGTGATATAAAACAATTATTAGTTAGTTTTAAAAAGAAAAGAAAAATATTTGTATATATAAACATACAAACATTTCTCTTTTAATTTTAAAACTAAACTGCTACTAATATATACATAAACATATATAAAGAATTTTAAAATTGACATGTAATTGTGCTTGAAGATGAGACTACTGATGACAGTTTGTTTACAGCATATTAATTTATGGGACAGGCAATACAAATTATTTAGGCCGACAGTATATTTCTTATATCTTAGTACTCACTGTATAACTATATTTGCTCAACTGGTTTGCCATCTTGGTGATCATTAAATAATTTTTATGTGCTTATAAAAATGTCAAGGACCTCTTGAAAAGTAACATTGCATTATAACTACCCCAAACATCACCTAGGGTTGAACAAATAATGCCATTATACTCTTGTATGAATTGGATAAGTTTCTGGCCACTCACCAGCAAATCAAATAGTGAATAATGAATACTATAGTGCTTCACTTCCTTCTCAAAAGCTCTGTCCAATCCAGATGAAAAACCCTTGAACAAAAAAGGTAAACAAATAACATTTTAAAAACACTTGTAAACAAACAAACAATAAACATATTATGGACTGCATTAAAGTTTGCATAATTTATATGAAGCACAACTAGTTGTAGCAAACACCAAGTGCCAGCAAGCAACACTAATTAGCCACAATGTCACCGTGATTAGCTCCTCCTGTGATTGGCTGATTCCCAAAAATTCAATATGTGATTGGCTCACACTTCTTTCCTTTTATAACATTATCTTGCAATCAATAGTTTTTACCTTTTCACCAGACTTATTCACATACATGCATCAGATCAATAATCTGGTGCCTCCTTAGCCTCAGGGTCTTCCCAGTGAGCTGACTCATTAGCAATTTTCTATCACTGGTTCATCTTATAATTATAACACAAATAATCTATTCTTGAGATATTGTTTTCATTAAGTAATCCATTATCTAGTTTTAGTATTATGTCTGTATTTAATATGTATTTTAATAAACCACAGAAACAAATTGCCTATCAGTTTATGTGCTGAAACATCAATGCTTGTCATATATGGCAGCATTTAATCATATATAATGGCCTGATATTTATAACTTAGCAATCACTTAAACTTGGCAGTTATATTAAATTAATATTTTCATTAATAATCGGTTGGCTGCCGATTTCGACGGATCTGTGACCTGCAGTTAACATTGAGCCTTGGCGCACTTCTGCACCTTCAGATGAGACCACAGACCAGAGGCCGCGCTGCAAACACGAGGACACTGGTCACATGGACAACTACCAGACGCAGCAATACACTCCCTCCGTCTTCTTCGGTTTTCCTTTAGCTCCTCCACCCTGAAATGCTCGAACTCATCCACCACTTTACTGCAAAGTGCACACCAAGTCGGTCTGTCCGAAGCTAGACTTTCGAAGTTGTCTGGCTGAATCTGGCACCTTTTCAACGTCTCTTTGAGTTGGTCTTTGTATCGTTTCAGGGGCCTACCAACAAGTTGAGTGCCCTGCTTGAGTTCATCAAAGAGTAACACGCGTGGTATCCGCATCTCATCCATCCGGGCCATGTGCCCGGCCCAACGCAGGCATGCCTCCATAACAAGGGCTTCAATACCACAAGTTCGACACCTTTCTAGCACTTCAGTGTTTGTCACCCAGTCTTTCCAACTGATCCCCGCAATAAAGCGCAGGCACCTCATGTGAAAACTGTCCAGTTGCCTGATCTGCCTACGGTATATCACGGTTTCACAGTTGTAGAGCAGCACTGGGATTACTGTCGCCTTGTACACTGCCAGCTTTGTGGGCAGATGCACGTCCCTGGTGTTCCACAGTCTGTGTGAGAGGTGTCCAAACGTTGCTGAAGCTTTTGCAATCCGGCTTGTAATATCAGCATCGATCGAGCAGTTGCTGGAAATGGTGCCCCCGATTCGATTGAGCAGTTGCCCCACGGTTCCCCCAGCATCGATCAAGCAGTTGCTGGAAACGTATGCCCGGTCACCTTTGCGCTTGAATACATGTGTGATGGTAGCATCTTTGAAGACCTGCGGAACTGCCTCTGCTGTCCAGATGGTTTCAAACAGATGGTGCAAGCTCTTCATCAGATCAGGACCTGCGTACTTGATAATCTCCGGAGCTAGGCCATTGGCCCCTGGTGCCTTGCCATTCTTCAGCACTTTGATGGCAGTTTTTACTTCCTCAAGTTGGATTGGTGCAGCAAGTGCATCGAGCATCGGATGTTGTGGTATCTCCTCGAACATGGCGTTGTTGATGATCGATGTTCTGTTCCATACCTGCTCGAAATGCTCAGCCCAGCGTTGCACAATTGCAGATGGTTCAGTCAACA